>CAUZXS010002120.1:0-113226 GCA_963585895.1 Sepioteuthis lessoniana
CATTCTTTGTACATTTCACGTATCAGTATATGGCTATGGTACATTCGTATTTTAGTGGCTATTGGATTTCCAATAACTGTATAATACACTTAAATAAATCCGACACCATCAGCAGAGAGCCGGAAGGTACACAAATGAAATTAACCGAAAACCTTCGTCACAAACAGTATGTGACACAAGGTCATTTTTATGCAGGGCAACTGCTGATTTCAATTTTTCACCTTGACTGAGAGTCAAACAAAGTCTAAAGAGCATAGTCTTCAATAGCTTGAGTGGATAGAGGTGGATTCGTACATTACACAAAGGAATTAACGTAAAATGAACTACAAACAATCTCGTTCAGTATTTGAACTCGAATCACCGTGTATATTTCTCACAGCGATAATCACCGCTCAATAGATGCACAGTAACTGTCTGCTCTGGTTTCTTAGTTTAATGACATGTAAATCTTTGTAGGTTATTAAATGCCAAAGCCATCTTTGTCAAAGAGGAGTAGTGGTACCATTTATTCTGTTGTTGGGGATTTTAAGAGTATTCATTTCTTTCTTAATGATATTAACCCAAACGATAACGTAATAGCGAGACTGGCATACGGATTCCGTTGCCTGAGTTCACCACGTTAGCCAATACTCTATCGGGGCCACCTAACACCTCAGCAGTATATACAGATAAAAGCTCGTAAATAAAAACAACCAACACGGGAAAAATAGGCCATGGAAATTTTTTTTAAATGAATATATTTGTAATTGTTTTTATTGATTTCATCTTGAGAAAAAGGTTTTGTTAAAAAATATAAATATAAGATAATTTTCAGTTACTGTTTTTCCCGCTTATACAGTTATTTATTTATTTCTGTTATAATCTTTCTGGAAAATGGCTACCAAGACGTGTTCTATCAGTCGCTTTACTTTGTGAGAGCTTAGACGTGGGGAGTAGTTCAATGAAAAGAAAAATATATTTTTATTGATTTTTTATTGCCATTTTCATACTGAAAGTCATTTGTTGTTTATTCAACTAAAAATAAGAGATCATATTTCAGCCAATATTTGTCCCGATTATAGTATATACTATTTTTTTTTAATTATCTGGGCAATGGCTATCAAGATACGTACTATCAGTCACTCAACTACGTATAGTTAAGTCCTTCGGTGAGGAACGATTTTATCAGTATTCTAAACGTGATTAGTCCATAAAGATGAGTAAATTTTCCAATACTGTATCAGTTTATATATATATATATATATATATATATATATATATATATGTGTGTGTGTGTGTGTGTGTGTGTGTGTGTGTGTGTGTGTGTGTGTAATTTTAAAAAGTATACGAAATTCTTCTAACAAAAAAGATATTTTATTCAATGGCCAAGACAAATAATATTTGATTATGCAAATTAATATCACCAGGTTATTTCTTTTTGTTTTAAGTTGTACTCATTTGTGAATATAAGAATTTGCAACAAATATATATATTCTCAAGTTAAGAATTTCTCGAAGCTGCATTGAAAACTAAAAGCAAATCTTATTTTGTCAAAAGGGGCCCACGAATAATTCTTCATTCACGATTATGATAGTTTAGATATTTTATAACGATTTTTGTCAAAAGAATTATCTAATGACGAGTGTTGTTTAAATACCTTTTTAGAAATGCCATTTTTATGAACTTTTGTGTATTACAGGGATATCAATGTTTGTTTTCATATTCTGATATCTTTACATAAATAACCATTGATGATTACGAAAAGTCTTCTCTCTGAAGAACTAGACATTGTTTAGCACAAATAAATACGTAAAACGGATTTTAAGCTGTTGTTCGTCATTCATGCTGCATATACGAATATGATTGTTTCAGTCTCGCATCGCCTAATACAATTCATTTATTTAGTCCAATTCAACGAATTCATTATTATTGATCTATCGATCTTTTTTCCAGAAGTAACTATTAAATAAAATACATATGAATTCAAAAATAGATAATATCGCTTTCAAGAAGGGGTATAAAAATCTGGATCAGTATATCGATACCCATAAGAAAATTACAAAAGCAAAATTTTATGAAAAAATTAGCTATTTTCAATAATCTCGGATACAAACCGAGTGGTAAGACAACCTATTACCTGCTCTGTCGTCCTTTTCTGTATAGACACCGTACACAACATTACCTCTGCAGTCATAACCATCTATTACCTTATGGTACCTGAGCGCGAGGCAGGCGAGCGCTATGAAGGCTTTGTTGTTAGAACTAGTTTAGACAGAATATCCTATGGGGCTGTGAAATTTGGTTTTGAAGGGAAGCATTGCGGAGGGTATTTTACATCAGCATGTCGAAAGTGTCAAGTCCTCGAACAGGCACAAACTCCGTTCCGACCAGAGATTCACAATACATTCCGGGCGTATTTCCGTGCTCCTTTTGCCAAACTGCCAGATCACCCAGGGAAGGAATTCTCCAGCTATTTGGCCGTGAGATCCGTGACACGTTGAAAAAGGTTAGCATCAACAGTTCGCATGAACTCGATAGTTTGCCATCTGAGATGTATTTGAGGCTGTCGCACATGTTTGTGCCTGTTCTGACGAATGTATTCAACGATTTATTTGCCTATCCCTAGACATGACACAAAGGATGTGATCACATTACTAAGGAAAAGCGATGGACGTGGTCGGTAAGGTTTAGATGACTATAGGCCGATGACACTGCTAAAAATTTGTTAAGTTATAGATTTGGGTCCAGGTTTTCGGAAAAGCCTGCAACTTCTTAAAGGGATCTGATCAGAACTGAGCAGAATTACTCAGTGCAGGGAAGATCAATCAAAACCAATTAGCATTTGGTTCGGCAGATCCTAGAGGGGTTAAAAGACGGCTCTTAAATTGAGGTCAGTTCAAAGTATTTGGTAGGGTAAACCATCGATTCTTAGTGGCTGTTTTGGAAACCGCCTGATTCGGAGTTTGGCAGATGAATAAGAATACTATACCACTCTCCAAAAGCAGTTGTGCTGGTTAACAGGAAGTGTTGGGAATCTCTCGCTCTCGAAAAGTCGGTTTGGCAGGTTTGTCCTCTATTTCGTCTTCACTATGTCCTCTTTTTCGAGACCCTGCTCCGAATGTTTAGGGATAGAGGGACAAGCCCATGTTACAGGGAATCACGCTTTGTAACAGCATAACAGCGAGCCTTTCGGCGTTCGCCGATGACGCCACCGTGTTCGTATCAATCCGAGATGAAATAGTTTCAACGAAAGAGGTGCTTGCAAGGCTTGGGAGTTTCTTAGAGATCGAGATAACCCTGGAGAAGAATAAGGGGTTGTGGGTCGGAGCATGGAAAGGTGGCACTCTTCTGCTTGATCCTTTCCACTGAAGTATTGATTTTATTTGCATTCTCAGGTGGTGCTTTGGTCCTGATCTTCAGCTGGAACGAAACTGGTCGGAAGTAGACGAATGACTTTGTAATGAGGGCTTGCGGGTGCCAGACTTGACAAACCACTCGCTTACGGAGAGGCTGGCTAATACTCCTGGGCCGATCTCCGATTGAAGATCCGGTGTAGAAGGCGACATTTAGATCAATCTTCTCTTCATCAGAAAGCTTGGCCGGAAGTCGAAGGCCATGGTAAACCGATTGCTGAATCGTTGTTTCTTAAAGATAGCAGGGAAGCGCACCGTAAAATTCTCCGGTTGAGTGAAATTTCGAGTTATCTCAGTAAGTTTCACTCACCTGGTGCCTTGCCCGGAATGTGTTTCCCCTCGCCGGCGTGGCTTTCAAGGTGTCCATGGCAGATATTCCTGATTGCACCTGCTGGAACAGTTGGTTCGAAGAAACAGCTGAGTACGCTATTTTCCACTGCAAACGAGTCGGCATTTTTTGGGACTACATCGGGGCGGAGACGGTTCGTATCAATTACCAATCAGCTTAACGTGCCTTTCGTTGTTGTTAACATTGATCATCCGTGGGTAGGTATGAAACTAAGGATGTTTCTTGTGATCCTGGCCGTGGTTCGAATGTTGATCTAGGCGACGCAATTGGAGGGATTGTATAACGGGGCAAACTTTACTGATTACGATCTGATTTGTATTTAAAGTTTTTAGGGTAAAAAAAAGTTATATTAGGGTAAAAGCAGATGTGATAAAAATGTTTGAACTGCATAACACTCGACGAACGGTGAGTGAAAGCAGCAAGCTTGTTCTTCCGAATGGGGCCTCGGTTAGACTTTTCGTTTCTTCCGCTAACTCAAACCACCTCAGTACGGGGCCCTCTTCGAACATCACCTAGGGTAAGTAAGTTTTCCTTTCTTTTCCTATCTAACAGTGTGCTCGTGTCATGAACCCGTCATCTAGTCTAAGCAATTCAGGTATTTTCCTCTGCCAATAGTTTTTTTCGTCATCCTCCTCCCTTTATAATCATTAATCCTATTCTATCCCGGACCCCTTTCAATGAATTACTCAATTCCTTCTCACAGCTACCCACCCACCTTTTTTTTCCTTTTTCCCTTATTAGATTAGCTCAATATGCCAAGTAGGGATCGGCCGGATTGTTTTCGGCCTTAGAAGGAAACCCGTTGGTTGTCCAAATATATTTTGGGCGGTACGAGGTTTGGGTAAACAAAATCTACTTAACATTCGTTTTAAATTTTTATGTTGTTTCCTGGTTCATTTTAAGATGATATAGAGACCTTATAGGAAAGTTTTTAGTAGGTTGTATGATAGACTTAATGTGGTATTTTGGTGACTGTGTTATCATCGGTGACGGACGAAAGGAAATATTTTCAGAAAGATTAGGTCAAAATGTGCAGTTAGCTAGTATTAGTTGAGGACTATAATGAAGACTACTTCCAATTACTCTCTCCAAGAAACCTGCGGCGTCATACTCCCTTGTATAGATATTTTATACAATGAATATGCATAAACATTTATTACACTGCCGAGTATGTGAGTAGTTAGCGATGGCTTGCTTCCGGGAGGCCTTCGTCCCAGTTTAAACCTGCTTAGCAGGGTAGTTTATTGCTCGATGCCAGAGTGGAATGCCGACGGAACTAAGCATTTTTTTTAAACCAGCCCCGTATTAGTCACGATTTGTGCATGTCTCCCCACATATCTCCCGCCGCATTCTGGTTTTGTGGTAAATAAGATAAACACTCATTACTATATACTACCCGGCCGCCTATGGGATTTATAGGTGGCTTAAAATACTTAAACGACTTTTGTTACATAGCCAGATATACGGATGTGTGAAATAGACATAGGGAATCTGAAATACACGACATTCACGAAATTGGTTCAGGTACGAAACTTTATTACTTTTAAGTTAAAGCTTATTTGACATGAGGAGAGAGAGACTCAATCTTTCTAGGCTGACTGCTTTTACATCTGCCCCAAACCACCTGCGGCACCCCATCTGCAAACTACTGGTCTGGCCTCGGCGGGCCCCGAAAGTCAACCTTCCATTTCGGACGCAGGAACTCAACTCACTGCTTTTCTCAAATCCACAAAATCCTCAGCGCTTCCGGGCATGACATCATTCACCACCCACGGACTCATTTCCCGTCTGGAATTTTTTATTTTGACATCTCTGAATGACACATCCTCTCCTCGCGCGCGTGAATACCTGCGTTAATGTTGTACCTAACTAACCTATGCACTAAGCGAAAATTTATCATCCTAACTAAACCGAAAAGCAAGATATATAAAACGAAATCCCTCCGCCATTATATTACACTTTGAGCTATAAATTAACTCGAATGAAAATCGGTTAAATACTTCGCCACTATTTATTACCTTGTCATGATTGTGCTTAATGATAGCTAGGTATAAGGGCTCCTTCTCTCAGCTCTATACCTGCTTGGCAGGGTTGAGTTCATTTTTCGGCGCCTGAATTACCTCAGTATTTGAATAACAATAAGTCCAAGTGTTTTTTTTATGTCTTTATTTATGAGTTGCTCTCCACTATAAAGCAATCTTGTGTCAAATATTGACTTGGTGGGAAGTCAGTTAAATAATTCATGACCATTTATTACAATCAATAAAGGCTCACGTAATCTAAACGAGTCTCTGATTTCTTAATAAATTTATTGAATGTTAAAAGTAATAAATTAGTGATCTTCGTGGATGGCGACCCGAAGGTTTCTTTTTCAGTAGCTTCTATGCTACACTTCTCATTACAAAACTTACGAAAGTTCCATGGAGGTTCTGGACAGACCTTTGGTGAAGAAAATGAATTTACTCGGCACGTATTTTCTACTACCCACCAATTAACAGGCCAGGGATAAGAACGGTATCTTTGGAAGCTAGAGGCCCAGGTATCTGGAGCTAGAGAATATACCGACTGCATATCTGAGGGTGGTAACATTCCTCCAACGAGTGTCCTGGATACGACACTAAACAATCTGATGGTCAGCCTCCAGTAATGCTGGAGCTTTAGGGAATGTGGAGCGCCCCTTTGTTGCCATTGCTCCTAGGTTCACTCTGGTACAGAGTGGTAGTACATGACAAGATCCTATCTATGGATCAAATAGAACTAAACTGTGTACTTATGCTAAACTGAATTGCTGAAAATATAACTATTTTGACATTTAATCTGTGTACTTACGTTAAACTAAATTGGTCGAAATAGATGTGTTTATATGTATATAAATTGAGTTAGGCATTAAATAACATACAATGGTTGATATGTCAGAAAAGCAAAGCAAACCAAACCAATCAGAAGCTAAAAAGTCGATTCTCTACCTTCCAAGCAACGACAGCTAGGGACGAATTTATCATAGACGATTTTATTTTATGGATAAGAATCAAGCTATATCTGCCAAAGATTGCCGGAAAACAAAGAGCTAGATTTATCAACAGCCTGGGAAATTGTTCGATCCATAGTGATGGCAGAAATGAAATCTATTTCATATATAAAAATAGTTGCTGATACCCAGCTGAATATTTACACTTCTATTGCACCAGTTCAAGCGGCCCAAACTCAAAAGAAATAACATTTCTCAACAGAAGACTGACTAGTTTTTGATTTCTCCTTCTACCAGCAAAAAACGCACTCACCAGAAAATACTACATACTTTGCTCGTACTAAGCCTAAAGGAAAATGTTAATTTTGTGACGTCCAGTTACACTTCAGGAGGTATTGTCAAGCCAGGGATGCTAAAAGCCAAAAGTGCCGGAAAAAAGGCAATTCTCTAACGTATGTCAATCAAAGAGTTCTTCACATGGATTAATGTAAATGAAACTACTATTATAGAAACTAGTCGTCTTTCAAAGGCTATATTAGTGGTTAAAATAAACGGAATAAAAATGAATGCTCTTGTCGGTCGACGAAGTTCTGAAAGGTTTATTAGCGCTGATATTATGTTTTAAATCATATATCGTAATAGTTGGTTATGGCAAACGCCTCACTGAATACACAGGCTAGAGGTTATGTATCGGCTAGCTTAGAGTTAAATCAAACCAATCATAATAATACCAAATTCCTCGTAATGCCTAATTTATGCTGCGATGTCATACTAGGCCACAATTTCCTCAGACAGCTTTCTGCCATTAATCTTTCTCTTAGGAGCTCTAAACCAGCGCTAAACATCTGCTGCGTGGCTACTATAAATGTATAATACCCCTCAATTTTCGAAAATCTAACAAAAACTATAAACTAGTGGGTATCAAACCTCGAAAATATTCTCTTGAAAATAAAACGTTCATGAAATAACAGGAATGCCGAGAGAAGTTATAATCGGAGAAAACTGATCTCCATGGAGGGCACAAGTATCAATAACCCCCTATAATGAAAATAATAAGAAAAAGCTGATGGTCATAGACAACTCCCAAACCATGAATAGGTTTTATCTCCTTGATGAATACCCTCTACTCTGCATCGACGAGATAATAAATTAGATCACTAAATGCAGAATATTATTAGTACGTTGGATCTAACAAGTGTTCCCCATCAAATTGCTCGACCCCTAATTGTAAACTTTAAACGGCTTTTGAAGCAAGAGGACAACTTTTTGCCTTTCGACGGATACAGTTTGGATTTTCTTGCTTTCAAAGGATACTTGACCAAACAATTTCCGATCAAAAATTACAGGGCAACTTTGCATATATACACAATGCAACAATGCGCGGTTATAACTAGACCGACGGCAATCGCAATCTACATGGCTTTTTGACTGACATCAAGAAATATAATATAACACTCAACAAAGATATGTTCTTATGGGCAATTTTACAAACAGACTATCCGTATATACATCGTGAGTACGGAGAGTATGACTTCAGACCTTGAATAACTAAAACCACAGGTAGATTTACCCAAAACTACTACCACTTTGCGACGAAGCATGGGCATGTTCGCCCCCAATTCTCAATGGATACACCACCTTACTAAGATTATTCAATTTCCCCAACCTCCTTCTGCAGTTATGGCCTTTGAAGAAGATATCGCTAATAACTTTTGGGAGCCTCGACGTTCGCCAGGAATTTGAAAGTAATGCATCCAACCAATCTGTAGCTGCTAAACAAAGGCAACCCAGTTGACCAGTTGTTTTCTTTTTCAGAACATAATCAATATCTGAGCGCAGGAATTCGGCTGTTTAGAAAGAGACATATACTATAATCGAGACACTAAAAATAGCGATATTCTTTTAACTAAATTCTGCTTTAAATTAATCACGGACCAAAGGTCAGTCACTTTTCTATTCAATCCGTGGACGTCAACCAAAATCAAAAATGAAACGATTGCATGATGGAGGGACGAGCTTTCCTGCTTTCGTTTGACATTTTCTACCGTTAGGAAAGAAGAATGCGAAGGCAGACGCACTGTCAAGACTTTGTAGATCATTAAAAAGCATTGAAGATCTACTAAATGTCCATAATGACCTCTGTTATTTAGGCATCAGGAGAATCAAATAAAAAACGGTTGCTCGAATAAAACTGTAGTTCTACAAATCCAAACCAGGAGCTTAAGAAAAGGCGACACAGATTTTTAAGAGGTTGAGAAAGAAACTTAAGGACCTTCTTCTCTCTAAATCCTGAAATATCTACTTACTGTCATCAACGAATACTCATGATTCCCCTTTGACTTTGCCTGTCCTGGTGTATGTGCAACTACGGTTATACATTGTCTTTGCTCACTGTTCTGCTTATTAAGAGAGTTTGCTTATTCAACCCTACGGATAGTTACGACGACACTATTCCATAAGAATCTTTGGAAGAACAAAACTTCGATGATAGTGATGATACAGAGACTAGTACTAGAATAAGAGTCTACAATCACAGATTCTGACTGCCAACTTTCAGAAACAGTTCGTCCTACTCCAAGAAGGAGACAAAATACTACTGGCCAACTGTTCCCTTTAAACCTAAAATCAAGATGTTTCGCCGACGAGACGAAACCAGAAAATTGTCAAAAGACCCTGTCATTGGATGATTTTGTATCATATTAAAAACAAGAGGGAATCTGGGAGAATGTACTGACAACCGATAACCTCACATGTCCTTCTCTATATAAATATGTTACACCACCTTACTAATACGGTCATGACCATTTATTACGTTGAATAAAGAATCAAGTAAACAAAATAAGCGTTCAAGTTTTTAATACAAACCAGATCCCATGAATGCTCACTTAAATAAATAGATGAGAAAGATTTTACCTTGTGATAATTAACAAATGACGATTAACAAAAAAAGTGAACTCGCCGTACAGTGGATTTTTCCGTCCCAGCAGACCACAGAGTGAAAAGATTGTGAAAAGACACAATAATTTAAACCTTGTAAGAAAACTTAGAAAGTCGTGGAACAAAAGGGTGACTCTAATAATTGTTATTATTGCCGCACTTGGAACGCTCCAGAAAGTCTTGGAAAAGAGATTAGAAGAGTTTGAAATCAGAAGACGAATCGAAATTATCCAGACTACAGTACTGTTAAGATCCGCTAGAATACTCAGCAGAGTTCTGGAGACCCAAGCAGACTAATTGTCGGTCAGACTTTAGTGAAAGACCATCAGCGTACATTCAGCGAAGAATTCGTTAGGAGTAAAATAATAATCATAATAATCTCCTCTTACAACTCCCTCTCTATAAGGTTTTGTTATCTGCAAGCAAAGTAAATTAATCTTTTTTTAAGTTCATTGTCAGCTGATAAATCTCAGTTTAACCTGATTATAACAAAGGAGTTGCCCGTGGTGTGATGGTTATCGTCGCGGGAAGTGGACACGGTGACACGAGTTCAAATCCTGGACGAGACAGATAGCATTTCACATAGCACTAATACCCTTGGGAAAGGTATGAATCCAATTATTCTCCCTCTAGCTATGGGTAAATAGTAGGGAAGACTAAGTTCTTCAGCGTTGGTGAGTCAACTAGCCAAGGAGAAGGAAAACTCTGAATTCCGCTTAAAAACTGACCTTGTGTCATATCCTGCCCGAGCAAATATGATAATAAAAGAGGGTTCCCCCTGGCGTTATGGCAAACCACGAGTTTTTGACATCGTAGTGCATTTGAACTCATGTAGCGGTATTTACGTTTATTTTCGGACTAATACCCTAGGGAAAGATATGAACTCCTTTATCTCAATAGTTGTTGATTAAATAGTACCACAAATACGTTTTTAGTATCATATAACTCACAAAGGTTGAAAGACCATTCGACAAAGGACCAGTCTATCTACTTATTACAAGTCACAATGTTTTTTAACTTTTATGATTTAACCCATCGTACCAAAATTTCCATACATCAAGGAGAAAATACTGAGAGTAAGAAAACCAATGCAGTTCTGTTTTATATATACTTCATAAGATTATGCAAGTAAGGCTGCATATTAGACAGGACCATTACACACGCACGCACACACGCACGCACGGACATACACAGGTGGTTGGTTGGTTTGGTTGATTTAAATGGCATATTAACTCTTGTTGATTATCTGATACCAAATCCTGTTCACACACATATACATATATATTTATGGGAACTCAAGTGATTTCCATAGTTAAAAAGTGCTAATTTGGGGGCAAAATAGTTCAAAAAGATAATATATTTTAATCTATATTTTTGCATTTATCGACCAGTCAGTACATTGCCGTTAGTTTCGAAATTACGAGATACTTTGCAAAAGATAATATCTGAAGGATCAAAGCTCAAAATAACATAGGAAACCTTGTCCTTTCAAGAATATTAAAAACAGATTTTTTTTTCATTCATCGTTGGATCATCAGTTTTTCGAGCAAATTTCGAGCCAACCTAAATTGTTGGTTGGTTAGTTAGTTGGGTTTTTATGGTATATCAACATTTGTAGGTTATTTAACGACAAATCCATTTTTATGCAAAAGGTCAGCTCTATTTCAGACAATTCTGTTTGGCATGGGTACACAGTTTTATAGTCAAAATAGTTCTAATTCAGCTAATACAGTTTAATATAAGTACAGATTTTGTTTACACACAATTAAATGTCAAAATAGCTCGATATTAAACAATTCAATTTAGTGTAAGTACAGTTTCAATGTCAAAAATTGTTCCATTTCAAACAATTCAATCCACAATAAGATCACTGTTTAAATTTTAGTGCAGTTTATCAAAAACATTTCTATTTAAGCTTTCAGTTTAATCAAACAGTTCTAATTCAAACAATTCAGTTTAGTATCAGTATGCAGTTAGTTCTGTTTAACCCATAGATAGGGCTCTATCGGGTGCTACCATTCCAGGCCCGATTGGACCTGGGAGCAATGGCAATGAAGGGATGTTCAGCATTCCCCCAAGCTCTAGCATCACTGGAACCTCACTATTAGGACACTCATTGCAGGATGTTCTTACCCGTCTTCAGAGATGTATTCGACAGTCCCAGTCGACAGAACGGAGTTCTATTTTAGCCATAGATCCATAGATGGTATTTTAATAGTTACTACCACTACAACACAGAGGTTTGATCAACAAGTATTTTGGTTGTTTATGTGAGGTTCCCATCAATGGACCAAATAGATCTGTTTCAAATGAGAAAGGGTTTTTCGGTCTAGGACGATTTTGAAGATATATTTTTGTATATAGTATAATTTGATACTATACTTATTGAACTGATTTCATTTAATAAAAAAAAAAGCCAGAATTAAAGTTAAAAAGTTAGTCTATCATCTCGTCTGTTCTTTTGTCAGTCTATTTCAATGTCTGCAACATGTAGAGATTAATTAAAAAGTAAAGTTGGCGACTTTAGTCGAGGGTAACCCGAAGATCCCTTTTCAATAGCCATTACACCGAGGTGCAGGGGATGTCACAACTCCATTCCCAGGATTACTCCACTTTACCCTTGATCCTCACGTTATAATGCTGAATGCTAAACAAAGCGGCATCAGGTATCACTTTTTTTAGTCTTTGGTATGACTCGACTTGGGATTGAAACCCGGTCTCCCGGACCATTGGCAAACACTCTACTCATTCAGCCAATTAATGGGCCCTTAACTACCATGCTAGCACAATGGAAGGGTTTTTTGGAAGGGTTTTTTGGGAAGAGAAAGGGATTTGTACCCGACGTCTTACAGTGAATTCCAAAAATCGACTACGCTTACGATGACTGGTCGCTTTAAATCCTTCCTTCTTTCTTTCTTTTTCCAGGCTAATTTGAATCCTTCCTTCTTTCTTTCTTTTTCCAGGCTAATTTGAATCCTTCCTTCTTTCTTTCTTTTTCCAGGCTAATTTGAATCCTTCCTTCTTTCTTTCTTTTTCCAGGCTACTTTGAATCCTTCCTTCTTTCTTTCTTTTTCCAGAACTACTAATAAACCCTTCTATTAGACTGGTCAACTTACCAAGACTATCCGAAGTCACGGTTGTCGTATTTAACCATAGATTGAATGAGGGAAAAAAATGAACTCTAGCCTTTGCTCCAATGAAAAGCAAATAATCTCGTTCAACATTTGAATTCGAAACGATTCCATTTTCTCCGACGATAGCCTATGCACGACGATGAACTGGACTTTTGCAATATCCAAAGTTTGAAGGTTTCTATAACTTGCCACTCCTCTTTCTTATCCCCCATGGTCCACTGGGACTCCAAGCAGATAGTATCTACTTATAAAGTATTCCACTAAGTCTTTTCTGCTTTAATGACTTGCTTGAATCGCAACGTATCAAAACATTTTAACACAGTTTCTGGTCTATCTTCATAGCATTTTCACCCAAGAAACCGAGCCATTGGCCAAATGAATAGATTATTCGCCAATGGTCCGGAAGACCGGGGTTCATTTCAAGGTCGAGTCATACCAAAGACGCAAAAAATGGTAATTGATGAGCTTTTGTTTAACATTCAACATCATAATGTAAGGATTAAGGGTGAATTTGAGCGATCCAAGGAAAGGTGTACTACCCTCTCCAACACTTCGGTGTAGTAGCTATTGAAAAGGGAGCCATCAGGTCATTCTGGACTATAGTTGCTATCTTTAAAAAATGACCATACGTCTTTTGAGAGATAGTTGATAAATTACTCGAATCAATGGAAACTGTCTGTAATTATATCTTAATAACTATTGCTCTTTCTTATGTTGTTGGTTTTTGGATCTAGTAGCGATGATTTTATCAGTTTTATATCTTGATAAAACACTTGTAAGAATCAAACCCTAGGGAATAGTTTTCCAGCAATATGGTTATATTTACATTTTATACTTATAACTATTATTGCAAATAAACGTTTGTAAGAATCAAACAAAAAAGCGGATTTATAATGATTTTTACGGAGTCAATCCAGTCACAAATTAAACTTTTATCCTCTTAGGGCAGTCTAGGTAGCATAAGGAATAAAGTGCTGGACTGAGACATCGAGGTATGCAAGTTCGAACTATAGTCATACTGTAGTATTCATTTTCTGACAAATACACTTGGGAAAATATTAGCTCTTTTATTCTATATCGGTAGGTTAAATAGTACAATTACTGTTCATTTACAAAAATGGTTTTGACATTTAATAAACCACAAAATTTGATATGTCATTAAAGAAACAAAAGGATACCAAAGCCTTTATTAAGTGCATAGTACTGTTCATATTAACTTTTAAACTTTTGTAAATCATTGAATGCAACTATGTAAATTCCAAGCCCTGAATAAACCCGAAAGATTGTGTTTAGCTTTTGCATTGTCTCAAATTTGGTTGAGAACAACACGACGAAATCTAGTGATAATCTTTAACATGTGTTATATATATATATATATATATATATATATATATATATATATATATATATATATATGGGGGTCTGTGTGTGTTATATTAGTTGTATATAAATATCGCATATATTATAATTCATGTTTTATCATATTTACCCAACCCCTCCCCACAGGTAGGATATGACACAAGCTCAATTCTTAAGCGGAGTTTAACGGGTTTGAATTCAGAGTTTTCCTTCTTCTAGACTAGTTACCTCTCCAAAGCTGAAGAACCTAGTATGCCCTACTATTTACCCATAGCTGAAGGGAGAATAATTGGATTCATACCTTTCCCAACGGTATTAGAGCTATGTGAAATGCAATCAGTCTCATTCAGGATTTGAACTCGTGTCACCATGTCCATTTCCTACGACGATAAGCATTACACCACGGGCACCTCCTACATATTTACCAAATCCTCCGCTCGGGCAGGATATGAAACAAGGCCAATGTTTAAGTGGAGTTTAACAGGTTTGAATTCAGAGTTTCCCTTCTCCTAGATTAGTTGCCTCACCAAGGCTGAAGAACCCAATCTGCCCAACTATTTATCCATTGCTGGAGGGAGAATAATTGGATTCATACCTTTCCCAAGGGTATTAGTGCTATGTGAAGTGCTATCAGTCTTGTATAGGATTTGAACTCGTGTCGCTGTGTCCATTGCCTACGACGTTAACCATTACATTCATGTTTTATGTATTTATCTGCGATGTGTTCTTTGCGTAATGGTTATCGTCGGAGGAAAATGAACAAGTGACCATGATCAAATCATGACCGAGGTTGTTCATATTTCCTTTCGCATAAATATCATTATCGATGGCATGAATCCATCTGTTTTCCTCCTCGCTGTTAACTTGTAGGATTTACTGATTTTTTTGCATTGTATGACAACTAGTCCAGGACAAGAAAAAACCTTAATTCAAATCAGCCCTACCTCATCTTAAAAAATTGACCTTGTGTCGCATCCTGTTCATGGTATAGGAGTTGGGTAAATACATATATCCTTGAGATGACATGATCTTGAAATTTCTCATGCAAATGTTTTGATGGAAAATATGGGAGGAGAAAGAGATTTCTGTACCCAACGTCTGATAGTGAATTCCACAAACTGACTACCCTTACGACGACTGGTGGCTCGGAATCCTTCTTTTTTTCTTTTTCTTAGCCACATATGACACAACCAGAGGCTTCCTGTCCTTGAACACGAATCACCTTACCACTCTCAAGAAAGCTGGCTTCAACCAATTTGTTGTGGTTGGATGTTAATGTCACGAACATGGCATGCCTTTCTATTTTTTTTTTTTTCATTTTAGGTTGAAATCTGTCGTGATGACATTCTCAATATGTCTAAAAGCCAAAGAGAATGTTAACATCTGACACTGCTAATGTTATTTTTGATCGTCTTCCATTTATGACCCACTAAATGTGTAAGCTCAAATGTCTGGTGTACTCAGTATAACCGTTTTCAGACATATTGACATTCCAATTAAATTTGTTGTAAAAATTAATTTCTGAAATTGTTTATGCACGATTGTAATTAGTTAATATATTTGCCTTATGTTCATCTTGTTATATTTCTTGGGGATTTTTTTGTCTTCTTTTTTCGTTTTTGTATTTACCCAACACCACGGCACCAGCAGCATCTAACACAAAGTCACCTTTTAAACGGAATTGAATTTGAATTTGGAGTTTTTCTTTCTCCTAGACCGGTTGCCACACCAAAGTTAAAGATCATAATCTACTCAACATTTTACTCAAATCGTTCCCAAGGTTTGGTTGGGTTTAGTTTTAGTTTTAGTTTTAGGATTATCAATCATCGCAGGTTGTTTTATGCTAAATCCTCTTTATGCATATATGTCAAATACGTGGAGCATTCAATAAGTTTCCAGACTTTTTTGTACAGGCATTTAGACTCTTGAAAATCCAGTATGTTATTACTATACATCTTATGAGATGACTGACCAATTTTTATGATTTCAGGTTTAAGTGAACAGCTACAGCCTGATTGTCACAGCTGGTGAATTTCAAAACTGCAATCTGGACGTGACGACACTTTAGAAGAACGATATGCAATAAAATTTGGTTTTAAACTTGGAGAAAACGCCAAAGAAACGTATGGAATGATTCAGACTGCTTTTCAACGATCTTGCATGAATCGAGCATCTGTTTTTGAGGGGCATAAGAGATTTAAGGTAGGCAGGGAATCTGTGAGGGATGATGAGAGGTGTGGGAGGTGTAAGGAAGTCAATACACCAGAGTGGATTTGCCAAAGGGTTAGGGTTAGGGTTACTATGTTGAGGTTTTAAGGGAGTTCAAGAAGAGATTCCGTCGGAAGAGACCAGCAATCTTCAAATCGGGTCAGTGGGATTTGAACCAGGACAATGCACCAGTCCACAACTCCATCCTTGTCACAGATTTTTTTACCAAGATGGGCATCAAGACAGTTCCTCACCCTCCCTATTGTCTAGACCTTGCTCCATGTGACTTTTGGTTATTATCTAAGCTCAGAGGCTGTCGTTATGAGACAAGTGAAAAGATGAAAGAGGCTGTGACGAGTGTCATTGACACTCTCACACGAGATGACTTCCATGGGGCCTTGCAGAGGTTGTTGGAACGGTACAACAAGTGCATTGCAGCCGGCGGAGATTATCTCGAAGGGGACAAGAGTTTCATGTGTGTACTATCAATAAACGTGCCCCTACGAAAAAAGTCTGGAAACGTATTTAATGATCCTCGTATATATGATTTGTAAACATATTTTATTCATAGCATTTTTAAACGAGCCTAAGCCCATTCTTTTGCACACAGTTAAATGGTTTCAAGTATTTCTAATGAAGAGAATTATTCGAGTTTGATAGAAGTACTTGATAACACGTAATTCTATTCATAGTAATCATTTTCTTCACACTGTAAAATGAATATACGTATGATTTGTAAGTGAATAGTTTTTTGGTAATTTCAATCTTAAATGAGTTTAAACTAATTTATTTACGCATTAATACTGTTATTGCTTTTACGCAGATGGATTCAATCATTGGTATCTTGTATTATTAATTTGACTCATTTGATTAGAGACAGTGGAGTGATTACAAATAGTGCTATTTGACACTAATTATTCGATTCAAAACTATTCATTCATTTGCACTCTGTCGAATGGTTCCAATATCGTAATGTATCACTCTCTATTTAATTAGACATCGGCCATTTGTTTACACACAGTTAAATGGTCAAAGAGGTCTTTTTCTAACAATTCAATTTAGCATAAGTCATACGTTTGCACACGGTTTAAATGCCAAACAGTTCTATTTGACATAAAGAGAGGACACTGCCATGTCCTAAAACTCCGGGTCAGAGTTGACTTGACAGCTACGGCAATGAAGAAGTACTCTGCATCCCCAAATCTACAGAACTAGATCTTTGTCATCAGATTTTTTATTGCCATATCCGGAACACTTGTTGGGGTGGAGTTTAACCCCTCTTCAGAGATTCAGTCGATGTATTCTATAGCCTTAGCCGACAGGGCTGCCTTTCTCAAGTGTATTAGTGCTATGTGAAATACAAACAGCCTCGTCCATGATTTGAACTTGGATCGCCATGTTCACTTTCTTCGTCGATAAGCATTACACCACGATCGTCCTTTCTTTTTGATTTTTCTATTAGAGAAGAGATAGCTCCATGTCTTTACCAATGCCATGTCCAACGACTATAACCATTATCCTCAAAACATAGTCTCCAAATGAAAGTGATCGCTCCCCTGGACAACTGTATCGAAGGGGGACAGTAATCAGTGACACAATGTTACCAACAACTTGTTGAAGATTGCTATCATATTTACCAACCCCTCCTTTCGGGCAGGTTATGACACAAGCTCAATTCTTAAGCGGAGTTTAACAGGTTTGAATTCAGAGTTTTCCTTCTCCTAGACTAGTTGCCTCATCAAGGGTGAAGAACCTAGTCTGCCCTACTTTTTATCTATAGCTGGAGGGAGAATAATTGGACTCATACCTTTCCCAAAGGTATTAGTGCTATGTGAAATGCAATCAGTATCGTCCAGGATTTGAACTCGTGTCGCCGTGTCCATTTCCTACGACGATAACCATTACACCACGGGCACCTCCAGAAGATTGCTATTGTTATCATAATGGCTTCGAAGAACCAAAAGCATTTTATCCGAACATGGAGTCGTTTTTGAGGCTGAATTTTTGTTGACGTCTGTGTTTTTGAACGGCTTTTTTTTTTTTCCTTTTTTCCTTTTTTTCCTTTCTTTTTTATTTTTTTAGTTTGAACAAGAGAACAATTATTTTTTTAAATATCTCTATTGAATATCTTTGCTTATCTTTATATGATGATTTGTTCCCAATTACCTGGCAATCTCTGAAGTCCCCCTTGGTAATATTTAGATCATTGTAATAAGCATAAAATCAAATCTTCTCGAATCAGATTTGTCACTCACAGCAACGAAAGCAGTATTCAATTTTTATTATTGCTATCAACGACTCCAACTCTTAAAGAATCATGGCTCTTAATACGGCCATGATTTATGATTGCCCAAGGGGAAATTACAGACATGAACTTAGTCAAAACGACTTTTATTGTTTCTCACATTTTCCTGCACCATTTATATTTCTTTCAATGTATTCTGCTCGGCAATAGTTGTCATATGGATTTTTTTAAAATGTATTACGGAATTAGCAGTGGTATTATTAGAATTAGTATTAGCAGTATATGTAGTAGTAGTAGGATTAGAAGTAGTTATTGGAAGTTTTTGGTAGGTATGATTTTCATTGGTCATAAATCGTCACGTGATCACTGGTAAAAAAAAGTCGACTTCATAAATTAAGAAAACTTAACCATGATTTGTTAGAGTAGAGAGGTAATGAATTCAGGAAATTTAAAGCGTGGAAACTGTATTCCAATGAAGACTTGATTTGTACAGTTACCTGATTTGGTCGTCTTATGTAGCGTGTCTTGGGCAGAAATTTTATTGAGGAACCCATGTCATATGCAAGAAAAACTACTACTGATAATAATAATAATAATAATAATAATAATAATAATAATAATAATAATGTACAAAAACCTTAGAGAAGCTAAAGGCGGAATGGAAAATCCATAACAGAGGTGAAAATTCAAAGAGGAATAATCCAGGGAGACTCACTCACGCCATTGCAATTTGTTATAGCAATGATTCCATTTAATTATACACGTAGGAAAAGCAAAAAAGTCAAAAATGTGTAAAAAGGACAAGAAAACTTCCGACAACTTTTGTGTATAGACATCAAAACATTCACCAAAATGAAAAAGATCGATACAAACAGTTATAATATATAGCCAGTATACAGGAATGGAAGTTACCATTAAACATTTGCCATGCGGATAATGAAAAATGGGAAGAGAGAATCCGCGTAAGGAACAGAACTGACAAATAGGAAAAGAATCAGAACGCTTGAAGAGAAGTAAAATTACAGGTACTTGTTACTATTCTAATTTTTTTTTTTAATTTAAAAAAGGGATGATAGAAAAAAAGAAAAAAATAGCACGTAAGAATGACAAGAAAACTTCCTGAAACCAAACTCAGCAGTCGAAATCTCATCAGATATAAATAGCTTGGCAATTGCCCCTGTTAGTTACTATGGACGATTTTCAAAATGTACAAAGGGGAAAACCTTGACAAATGAGTCAAAGAATAATTAAATTGATGACTATGCACAAGACTTTTAATGTATCAAGAAAGGAAGGACAAGGGGAATTCGTCAACATTGAGGATTGCGTAGATGCATCAATTTAAGGATTCAAGAAATAAACTAAATAATTAAAGAAAGAATAATTTCAGCAGTCTGTAACAGCAACAGAAACATAAACACAAAAATAATTACAACTGAAAATAGAAAACAGAAATAGGTAGAAAAGTAACTGTATGGCTAGTGCTGAGATTGCACACGAGAAGACGTGGATATGGTTAAGAAAGGAAAATTTCGAAAGAGAAACTGAATATGTTTGAATTGGTAACCATAGTCGAGGGTGACCCGAAGGCTCCTTTTTCAATAGCCACAACTCGGAGGGGTATGGAAAGGTTCTACTCCTTTCCCTGGATTTCTCCACCTTATCGACGATCCATATCATATAATACAGAGAGTTAAGTAAAGAGGTATCAAGTACCAATTTTTGAGTATTTGGTATGTCTCAACCTCAAATTGAACCCCTTTCTCCCAGGCCTTTTGCTAACACTCAAACCGCTAGGCCAAGGGACCGGTAATTGCAGTTTTCAATGCCAAATCCATTATTATACATGTAAACTCTTCTACTTCAAACATTACAGTTTAACATAAGTGCATTTTTTGTTTACACACGTTTAAATGTAAAAACAATTCTATATCAAACAATTCAGTTTAGCATAAGTACTGTTTAGTTCTATTCGACCCAGAGATTGGACGCTTTTAGCTGCTACACTTCGAACTGGGAGCGATGGCAATAAGGGGATACTCCGCATTCCCCAAAGGTGCTGCGTTACTTGAGCTTCACCATCAGATCATTTAGTGTCATACCCAGGATACTCGTTAGGGATTTTTTTATCCCTCTGCAGAGATTCAGTCAATGTATTCAACAGCCCCAGCCGACTGGGCTGAGATGGTTTCGTGTCATAAACAGGACACTTGTTGGCAGAGGGGATCTCACCCCTCTGCAAAGATGCAGTCAGTCTATTCTATGGCCCCAGCTGATTGGGCTGAGATGGTTTAGTGTCATATCCAGAAGACTCGTTGAGAGGGTGTTACCCCTCTGCAGAGATGCAATCAGTGTATTCTACAGCCCTAGCCGACTGGTCATGTTGAGATGGAGGAAACGGTTAATCACATTGAAAGAAACTGTAGCAAAATAGAACAAAAGTAATACAATAGTGCGCTCGGCTGGGTGGGAACGGTGATCCACTGAGAATTGTGAAAGTGACTGAATCTTGACCATACTAGCAAATTTTGAGAATAGAATTCAACTAGATAATAAAACGCATTAAATAACCTGAGATTTTGAGATATTAACTGATCCCCTCATCACAGCCTGATGACCGAACAAGAAAAATTATCTTGTGATATAGACGCTTGTGCCGTTCCGTCGGACCACATAGTAAAAATAAAAGGAAGGGAAACGATAATCAAATTCTTGGATTTTGTCAGAAAAAAAAAACATGAGGGTGATAATGATACCAATGCGAGTATTTGTTGCACGCTCCAGTAAAAGAGCGAGTATAGCACAAAGCCTTTTTAAGGTGGGTTCTAGTGCTGGGCCGTAGCTCAGACACGCCCGGTATTCCAAAAAATACCTCGAGACCCGTCGGCATTCCATGAAAAAGGGGCGTCTCAGGTGCCAGATGTTAAACCTAGCCCCTCCGAGTAGGCTGAGAGTATGGGGATAGCTCCTTGAGACTCGAAGAATGTTAGTATTGGCTGCATGACGCAAATGCTAGACCTCGCTGGCACCCGTGCCAGGCAGCCTCATCTGACTACTGTATCCAGAGACGTGACAAACCTGACCAGATCCGTACCGCTGATACCACAGCCGGCTGAAGTATGCCCCATATCTTGGATCCTGTTTATCAAATCAACCCTCGAAGTTTGTAATCGTAGCCTATTTATGGCTATGACCCAGTCCATCTGGTATAGTGCTGAAAGGGTTTTTTAGACACTCTTCAACAATACTGCTGGTGAGAGGAATGTCGCCATGACTTCAAAACATTCACAGTCTTCCTTGAACCAACGACCATTATACCTACAGATATTTGCTCAACAATCTTAGTAGCAATACAGACAATTACTTGAATTGTTATAGATAACCACGATTACACCATTTTGCATAAATGCATGCATACTGACTTACACACATGCAGAAGAATATGGAAAATCATAACCTCAAACATAAATACCCACACATAATTATGTCGTTAATAAAAATCAAAGCTTCTTTCTCTGATCTTTTATTGCAGAATACAAAGTAACTGGAGCTGGTAAATAACAAAGTGTACTAACACCAACTAATTAGTAAATTGAACAAAGTGTAATTAATTAATGCTTTTGATTTCAAAGCGAATCAAAGGCCAATTACGTGTCGTAATTTATTTTACGTTTGTGCCGGGAGTGAAGGCTGCATAGGTGGAGCAATCAGAACGTGCCACTTATTGTTTTACCTCTGCGAAACATTTCGCGTACAAAAGTTTTCGTGATAAAAAGATATTCTCGTAAAAGAATAAAGTTGGAAAGTAAATATATGTAATATAAAATTGCATTACTTTGTTTCTTATTATAAAATGTACAACAGAAAAGTTTTTCCCCTTCAAATCCTAATCATGCAATATTTGTTTAAAGTTATTATTTTTTCTTCAAGAATAACTAATGTAATGTAAAAGAAATTGACTCCTGGTGAAATATCTCTGCATCAAAGAAGATGGATATTTCCAAAGGAATCAAATGAGATGCACTTCCTAATTGCAAAAAGAGAATGAAAGATTGTCTTGGTGAAGTTCGTTATAAAAGCAAGAAAGAACTCGGGTGTTTCAGCCGATAAATTTATTGGTTGTATGGCTTTGAAGAAAAGTGGAAACGAGGCAAACGAAAGACGGGAAATAACCAATGAAAGGACCAGCCTTAATTGATGACTTACAAAGTTATAAGCAAAAAAAAAAAAGCACAAAAATTAAATACGCGTATTTTTTTAAAAATTTTATTTATTTATTGATTTATCTATTTTTTGCTTTCATTTGGTTCCTGGCGTTAAAACAAATAAAATATTCATTTCAGTTTAGAATATGCATTTATTGATAAGCGCTTTTTTTGTTCTTTTTCCCTCATAATGAATTGCATTTTTTTTTTTAAATTCAACCGTGTGAAAACAAAAAATATCAGAAATAAATCTACACAAAACGTCTTTAAACACAAGTACGAATACAATTTTAAACTCCCAGAAAAAGTTATTTTCAAAGGTTAACCAAACTATTGAACATTTTACTTTTTTTTTTTCTTTTTTCCCCTTTCTTCATACAACGTTTCGGGCGATCTATTGTTCTGAGTTCTTCATATCTCAATTTTTAGGTCAAATATTCATAGACATTTAGGCAGTAGCTTTCATCATTCTTTTGGACCTCATATGTGTCTGAAGGAATTCGGGCTAAAAACATGATAAAAATGCAACAAAATTAACACAATACAAGACCAAAAGGAACTAAGTAATGTAAATGTCTCTCAGCATATAGAGAGGGAAGAACATACAAAGATATGGACATATAATGACCTACTTCTATCTATGATTTAAGTTGGTATCCTTTAAGCCAACGTTTTGTTTTTGTTTTTTTAATCTCAATTTAGGTTGGCCGAGAGTCATGAATATGAAACACTCAAAGTATCACACTCATAAGAAATTTTTTCAAATCATGCATGGGATCCGTTTAATCATGCTAGGAACCTATTTTCTAAATAAGTTTAGCTTAATTTTTATGCATGATCACAAGTATGATGTACCGATTATTCAAAATAAAAATTAGAAAATTAGAACACTTAGAGATTGATGCCTTATGTTCTTCATTTAAGAGTAAACAAATTAAATACGAACAAGATCCAAAAAACTTCTTATTTAGTAGCTGAACAAACTAGATGCATAAAACTATATCTTAAAAAGGTAGATGGTTGGTTGCTTAGGTTTTACAGCATTTCAACCTTTGTAAGTTATTTAACGCCAAATCCAGTTTTATACAAATAGTCAGTTCTACTTCAAACAATTCAGTTTAGCATGAGTACACAGTTTAATTGTCAAAAATATTTCTATTTCAAGCTATTCGGTTTAATCAAAGAGTTGTGATTCAGCTAGTTCACTTTAGTATCAGTACAGATTTTGTTTACACACAGTTAAATGTCAAAACAGTTCCATATTAAACAAATCGGTTTAGTGTAAGTAGAGTTTCAACTTCAAAAACAGTTCCATTTCCAACAATTCAGTTTAGCATAAGCACGCAATTTAATTGTTAGTACATTTTAATTATCAAATCATTTCTTTTTCAAGCTATTCAATTTAGTCAAACATTTCTAATTCAAACTACTCAGTTTTGCATAAGTATGCAGTTAGTTCTATTTAACCCATAGATAGGGCCCTATCAGATGCTACCATTACGGGCCAGAGTGGATCTCCGAAATATGGCAACGAAGGGGTGCTCTGCATTCCTCAAAGATCCAGCATCACTGGAACTTCATCATCAGATTGTATAGTATCATAATCAGGACATTCATGAGTGGGGGTCTTACAGTCTCTGTATTCTACAGCCTAAACCGACTGGGTAAAAAATAGGTAGAATCATTTTAATTAAGGTTTTCATTTTTTCTAGAAATGCAAGGGGATATATATTGAAGTCAGCCAATGTCCATGAAAAATAGATGAATAACTTGTAATGTGCATTTCTAAACTAATACTAGCGAAAGCTTACATATATGTCAACAGTTAAAATATAGTCCTTACAGATCTTAAGAAGGGATTTGGTATACCTAAGTAAAAAGAAACAAAAGAACCTTCGAATGAAACAATGAAAAGGATC
This sequence comes from Sepioteuthis lessoniana, assembly GCA_963585895.1. NCBI lineage: Eukaryota > Metazoa > Mollusca > Cephalopoda > Myopsida > Loliginidae > Sepioteuthis > Sepioteuthis lessoniana. Next base: position 24,717 of record CAUZXS010002120.1, read on the forward strand.
GTCAAACTAATTCGTGAGAGTAATCTTTAGTGGATTGTGACGGATGACGTTAGTTGTTCCGAGTTAGCTGTGTCAAAAATTTGGAAAAGATATGTGGCGGAAAGGAAAACATATTTAATCATCAAAGCGCCAAGGAAGAAACCTCAGGGTAATTGCCTTTGAAATAAAAATATACAATGAAATAAATAAAATAATAGTTGGGTTGTTAATCTACTTGGTTTAAGGTATATATTTTATGAAGCCAGAAATTGTGCAATATTTTTTTACGTCATATCTGTTATTATTTTATTTACTGCTAAAAAACAAAAGAAAAAAAACATAGGTGACAATCATCTAAGAGAGTTAATTCAATATTTTTTTGCCATAGGTAAGTACTTACTAGTGAACAGTTAGAGAAACTAGCTTGTTTATCTTTAGACAAGGCTCAAAGAAACAATTTTCTAACAAAAAACTACTCTTTTGAAACTAAAGAAATAAACTATTGACATTCTTATGGCTTTAAGGGGAAGCATTACGTTTCTAAATATTGTTCCGCTAATTGAATCATTCCTTTGAATAACTGATTTTGCTTGCAGAACTCTATCGCTGCACCATTATTCAGCTCTCGACAAGTGCATACTTCGTTATAAAGAGGTAACCTTTAATTCAAGGGAAAAATTACTCTTGACCAGAGCTAAAGTTGAAACAAAACATTTAAATGATATCAATTTGACGAATTATATTATCCGAACAACATGGTGAATGCTTTATTTTTATTAACTAAGTTCTCTTGCACTTCTCACTGCAATGCAAGATATGCAAACTCAAAAGGGAACAACGGACTTATTTTCTAATGTAGGCCAATCGTTATTATATAAGGGGCTTCCCCGTGGCATAACAGTTGACGTTCAGGACGGTGATATCATAATAAGAAAGTTTGAACTACACTAGCGCAAGTTTAATTTTGGTTTGGTTTCTTTGTTTAATGGCATATCAACCTTTGTAGGTTATTTAATGCCAAAGCCATTCCCTTAGACGAACAATAGCGGTACTATTTAACCCATAGCTGTGAGGATAAGGGGGTTCATACCTTTCCCAAGGATATTTGCCCGAAAGTGAACGTAATAGTGCGACTGGAGTATGAACTCGCTTACTACGATTCCGCAGTCGATCGCTTTAATCATTACACCACGAGAACAGCCCCTTTAATTTTGGACAAATACCCTTGAGAAAGATATGAAATTCTTCATTACCCCAGCTATGAGTTAAATACTACTCCAACTTTTCATTTAGAAAGAAGGCTTTAGCATTAATTAAATAAAAAAGAAAGTTTATTTGCTCTTCTACAAATTAACCAAATGAACCCAAAAACACATAAAGACTTTTACTTAAGTACACGTCCTCATCGGAGAATCGTTAAACAGACAGTGTTTCTCTAAACTTTCCACAAATGAAAGCCTGCACTGCAAATCAGTATTTGAATCCTGTTTGGGTTTTTTTTTCTAAAGTTGGATTGAGCGCCATTTACTAGTGCCTGTGAAATATGGTTTTAGCTGGGTTCGGTTTATACATATAAACAGTTCTATTTCAAACAATTCAATTTTGCATAAGTGCACAGTTTGAATGTTAAAAAACAGTTCTATTTCAAACATTTAAGATTAGGCATGCAAAACGGTTCAATTTCAAACAATTCAGTTTAGCAGATTAAATGTCAAAATATTTCAATATCAAACAATTCAGCTTAGCATAACCATATAGTTTAGTTCAATTTTCCCCATAGACAGGACCTTATCAGATGCTACTACTACGGGGCAGACTGGATATGAGAGCGATGGCAATAAAGGAGTGCTCTACATTCCCCAAAGCTCCTGAATTACTCGAACTTCAACATCAGATAGTTTAGTATCATATCCTAGACACGTTGGTGGAGTTTCACCCCTCTGCAGAGATGCAGTCGGTGTATTCTTCAGCCCTAGCTGACTAGACCATCGAATGAGTAAGTTTTAACTCCAGTCATACTATTTCGTTCACTTTCGGACTATTAACCTTAGGAAGGATATGAAGCCTCTTATCTTATTAGTCATGGGTTTAATAGTATCATTGCACTTATTGAAGAGAGATTATATTGGCATTAAATAATCCACGATGGTTGACCTCTCATTAAAGAAATAAACCAAAACCAGTGGAATAGATTATCCAACAAGAATCCCATAAGGCATAATCATAGTTTAATCCCTACGCAGGTTTACAGTTGCATTTATTTTAACGATATGTCGACCCATCTAGGATTATTTCCTATCTACAAAATAGGGTGTTGCATTCAATATACATTCATATTCACATTTTTCGCTAGTTGCTTTTTAAGTGATTTTTTGTACAGTCGTATCGAATATGGATAATTTTAATCAGATCGTTTTGAGCCATATATGGAACCCAAAGAGATTCTCTCATTTCAGGTCAGAGTGGACCTGCTTGGTAATAATGGCAATAAAGTGGTACTCCACACTACCTTTATCTCTAAACCAGGTAACTGACCAACAGATGAACTTTAGTTTTATTTCCTGAGAATCTTATTTTGAGGAGGGAGTTTTACTCGCTGCAAGGGATATAGTGAGCGTATAATAGGGCAACCGACACATTAGGTGATATTAGTCATTACTTATAAAGAGTTTATTCTGAAAATAGCCACTTCGATGACATTTTTCTTGTGTTAGGGATAAGAATGATAATTATATTAATGAGTAAAGTAATGAACAGTATATTTTACAGAGGAGGGTTTGATAGGCGTTCGGAATCGAAAACACTAAGACCGGTGGTAAGCATATGTTTTTTATACACATTATGTCAACGGCAAGACGTAAACTGAACAAAATCTCTTATATTCTCGATATATTTTCACTGCTAGAGGTTGCTTATTTCATGATACATGACCTGGCTATAGTCGTCATAGAGATAATTATCTTTATCAATTCAAGTCACCCACGCTGCTGGTTCATGAGGAATGGAGATCATTTGTTGTTAAACCAGAAAAACGGGATGAAAATTCTATTGTGACGGTATATTCACGTCGAAGCTTGCACGGCCACTTATCTTGCAAAACTATCCTCTGTTTTATGATTTTCTTAATTTTTTCTTTCTGTCAGAGAGTTCGGATTTGCCTTCATAAAAATGGATGTTCAATATCCAGAGGCTAAAAATTGAAAAAAAAAAAGAAGTGATCTTAAAAAGAAAATGAAAAAAAATTAGACGTCCTTTCATCGTAGATTTAAGCTCATCAATTGCCTAAGCCTGAAAAGAAGAAGAAGAAGAAGAAGAAGAAGAAGAAGAAGAAGAAGAAGAAGAAGAAGAAGAAGAAGAAGAAGAAGAAGAAGAAGAAGATTCAATGGGCTGTATAAAGAGCTGACTTTGTTGTCTCTGTAAATATGGACTAATATATCGATCCAAGGCACCAAAGTAATCATAAAAAAAAGGAAAAAAATAATTAAGAAATTAAAAAAAAGCATTGTAATTATGATTGAGAGAATTAATACATGAATTAATTGATTCTGAGTTTAATTATCATCAAGACCTGAGCCATACTTGTAATTGATTTTTGGCTTATTGTCCTTTCTGAGTCGTCCTCTTTAATTCGAGTGCTTTAGCTCACAACGCAGCAAGAGTCTTGTTCAGGATTTTGTGGAAGAAAAAGAATGATAAGTTTCTGCTCAGTGTTATTACAATGCCGTCTGGTTGTGGACAACTACAATTGCATCTTCAGTATAAAGTGTACGTTCTTATAGTCACTAGTGACTTGTGGATGACCCTTCAACAAAAAGTTTATGCACGGGAAAAGCATCTGGCTACAAAGGACATCATCAGGCTCATTCAGTAACGCTGATCATTTGAAAATAATTAATGTTCTATTCAAGGAAATAATAACTGCCTTTATAAACCAGAAACTTTGCAAATTTTAGTCTCTCGTCAGCAGAGTCGGGATTATGCAATACTCGAACACAATATTTACAGTTATAAAATGTCAACCAATTACTCAAAGACACTGCAAGGTAATTACCAACACTATATGTTATAACAGTGATATATAAAATTTATTCCAAATTTTATATCTGGAGGATGACTTAAAAAACATGTATACATTTCTTTAGTTGATATTTCGTGAAATGAGCATTCATGATAAAATTCCTATAAACTTCTTCTTTATTCCCTAACTTCTAAAATTCAAAGTCGACTCCAAACGAATGTCCTAAATTCCAGGTTGCAAGAATGTTGCATTTGCCAGATACAGAATATCTCACTTTATGATACACAAAACACAAAACAAGAAGAAGAAAGAGAAAAAATAATCCAATTCACGATTCTTTCTTTCAAATTTTGACCATAATTCATTTTTGTTTAGGATTCCTCCGATTTCTTAAGTTTTATTTCTAGGTTGCTCTTTGTTATTTCACTTCTTGCAAAAAATATTGCTTTAGCTTTATTTTTTTATTTTTTTTTTTATTTAATTTTTTTATATAAGGTGGAACGAGGTAATTTGCAATGACAAACTAGCAAAAATTGACAAGGAATTAATTCTTTATTTTCATATCCGAATTTTAATCTAACTTGTTTCTTTTCCAAAGATACTTAGCGTCTTGAGAAGTGAGAATTTTAAACTGAAATGGTTTTTACTTATTAAAAGCATATATGCTTTCCCTTTCTCTCCATCGATTTGACTATCTTTCATTCTGTCTCATTCCATCACATGAATATTTTACTGTACAAGCAAATATGAATTGGTTTCTGGTGATGGCTACGCTTTCGTTTTATTCAAACAAAATTAAAACTAAAATGCTTATTAATATTTAGTGCTTTCATGCGTTGAGTAGTACGATCACTTGTATTATGTCAGAAATCAGACAATGGTAATACTGCTGAAGCAAGTATGAACAACCAAAAATGGACATGCATAGAGAAAATATATTTCTATAAGTGACCATATGCCCAAAGGTAATATAACTGGGTGGCATACATGTGAGCTACATAAGGGCGTATAGCATTTAGATATGATGTTTAAAGTGTGTTTAGATAAATATCTTACTAATGACAACTTACTGAACGTAAAAAAAAATATAAATATTTCGGAATTCGTATTTTGTGCACAGAGGAACGTAGATTTTAAAAGTAACAAAAGTCAAAAACCAGGAACAGAAATTGGTGTATGAAAAGATGAAAAGGAAACGTTGTCGTAAATATCAGTAGAAAAAACTAGAATTAAGATTAATGCACTAAACAATATTAGAACTATATGCAAACATTTATAATTACAATTATTTTAATCTTTTCTTATATTCCTAACAGTATTAGAGTGTGATCCTTGTCATTTTAGAACATGTAAGAATTCATACCTATCTTTTTTATTCCACTTGATCATTTTATTATTATTATTATTATTATTATTATTATTATTATCTCCTTTTGGTTTTTTCACATCAGCGTTATCTGATGGTCTTTCACTGGAGTTTGAGTGACAGCAAGTCTCCTCAAGTCTCCAGGACTCTTCTCGGTATTCTAGCCAATCTCAATTGTGTAGTAGTTTGAATGGTATCCACACGTCCTCTTATTTCCAAATCATACGGTCCTTTTGGTGACTATTTCCAGAGCATCAATTATAATTGGTATAAACATCACTTTCATGCTTCACAGTGTTTTTAATTCCCTAATAAGATCGAGCTACTTCATTTCAGTTCCTCTTAAGTTTACCTTGTGGTCAGCCGGGACAGCAAAGTTTACAATTTTGCAAGTTCTATTTTTTTGTTGATTACCAGCATTAGCTGAGGGTTTTCCACTGAAGTGTGAGTGACAATAAGTCTCCTCAAGTCTCCAGGAGTCTTCTCAGTACTCTGGTCAAACTCAACAATGCTGTAATTTGGATCGTCTCCACTCGTCCTCTTATTTCCAAGTCCTCCAGTCCTTTTACTAAACAGTTGTTGACTGTACCGAGCACATCAACTACAATTACTATCACCGTCACTATTATGGTTCATAGTTTTTTAGTCTTCTGACAAGATATGGGTACTTATCTCTCTTTTCGCTTTCTTTCATTTTTACCCTGAGGTCAGTTGGAACGGCCAAGTTCACTATTCGGCAGGTTTTCTTTTTTTGTGGACTATCACTAGGTCGGGTCATCAGGCCAAGATTATGTGATCCATTTTTATCACATCTCAGAGAAGTTTATGTGATTTATTTTACTGGAGAAATCTGACTTGTTCATAAACCATTTATTCGTATTTTCAAATTTAAACAGCTCGCCATTTTTTTTACACTAGCCTTGACTGGTGGTTTTTCACTAGAGTTTGAGTAACAGTAGGTGTCCTCTCGTCTCCAAGACTCGTCTCAATATTCAGGCTATTCTTGATAAGGCTGTAATCTTGATGGTATTGATTCTTCCTCTTATATACAGTTCTTCGAATGATCTTTCCAAGCCTTTGGGTACCGTTCCAAGTGCACTACCAACAATTGGTATAACCATCTCACTCATCATCATCATCATCATCGTATCGCGCTGGTAGCACGGATATCCCTGACCCACTCCCGCCACTCCTCCCTATCGTTCATCGCCCTAGGTAGGTCTTCAGGACAACATCCCGTATCCTCACATAGCTGCTGAATGTATGTTCGTGCTGGTCGTCCTGCTCTTGCACGGCCATGTGTGGGGGTCCATAAGAGTACATCTCTCATGAGTTCGTCCCTGCTTCTCCAGCAGTGTCCTGCATGTCTGGTTCGTCTAACTTGAATAGTTCTCACTAATGTTTCATATTATTTTAGTTATGGAAAATTCCAAATAATTTCTTTGTCTTTTTGCTTTTTTTTTCCCTCTCTGGTCCTCTGATCCGCCAGAACAGGAAAATTATTATTATTATTATTATTATTATTATTAATTATATTTTTATTCTTTTTTTTTACTCATTAGAGTTTTCCACATCAGCGTAAGCCGATATTCTTTCACTGGAGTTTAAGTGACTGCAAGGTTCCTCAAGTATCCAGGACTCTTCTCGGTATTCTGAGTCCGTTCTCAATAATGTAGTAGTTTGGATCGTCTCCACTCGTCCGCCAAATTCCAAGTCATCCAGTTTTCCATTAGTTACTGTTCCAAACTCATCAATTACAATTGGTATAATTGTCACCTTCATGTTCCATAGTTTTTTCAATTCCCCAGCATGGTCGAAGTACTTATCCTTCTTTTCACATTCTTTCAGTTTTATTTTGTCGTCAGTCGGGACCACGCCTTGTGGCCTTGTGAGTTTTTCGCATAAAACTTTTGTGAATTCTATGTGACAGGAAGTCTCCAAAGGTTTCCAGGACTCTTCTGAGTATTTTAGTTGATACTATCTGTGGGCTGTATGCTATATATCGTTTCTTTAATTTCCAATTCCTCCAGTTTCCTTTCAAAGCATTTGGGGACTGTTTCCAGTGTGCCAGCGATAGCTGGTATCACCGTCGCCTTTATTATCCAAGAGCTTTTAAAGCTCTTTAGCAAGATCCAGGTATTTGAATATCCTTTTGATTTCGTTCATTTTCTCTCTGCGGTCAATTAAAACAGCAAATCGACTAAACGAAAAGATCTTTATTTTCTTGTCAATCAACCCTAGGTCCGCTCGTTTTGCGGGAATTTAGTTATCCTAATTATTATTATTATTATTATTATTATTATTATTAATTCATGCACTCATGTGTTTGAAACAGATATCTAGCAGTTGTCACAGCAAATGTTATATCTCCGATTTTCTTCGCCCCAACAATGGCCTGTAGCTTTCTTCCTGGAAATCAATTTACATGATGTCATTTCACCAAATTAACGCTTTTTTCAGTATTTGAGCAAATTTTGCTATTGTTGTGGTCTGCCAGGCTTTTCTTGACATTCGTCGAGATTTTTTTCCAACCCACAATTACGATTAGCATTTCAGCTCCTTCATGCTCCATTCGTTTCTTTTTTTAATTTCTTTTTAAATTTCTGTTATATAATATAAATATTTATTTAACTTGTTACTTTCTTCCATATTTTTTTTTTTTTTTGCGGTTAACTGGAGCAGCGAAGCCCTCAACCTGACACGTTCTTTCATTAATGTGTACAAGTAGATCTAGTTTTATTATTTTTCTTATGATAATTTTCAGTCGATGAGAGTTTTTTCTCGCCAATGTTCACGTCAAGTCTTATCAGGTCTCCAACTTTTCTAAGTGTTCTCACTGACTAAACTGTGCTGTAGTGTGGACAGTCTCGATTCTTCCTCTAGTCTCCAGTTTTTCTAGGCTTTCTCCAGGCTTTTAGTATGAGCTTTCCAGAGCACCAAGTTATTTAATTCATCACAATTTTTTTTTCACACCCGTTATAATTGGCAGTCTTAACATCATTCCGAGAGATATGTTTTATCAGACCTTCAGGACTCTTCTCAGTATTCTAGCTGATCTCAAAAGTGCTGTGTTCTGAACGTTCTTATACGGATTTCTACTTCCCCTACTCTATAACCTGGCTTTTTGGGGATCGTTCGGTGGGCTCTGTGTATAATTGTTATCACTGTCACCGTCATGTTCCGAAATCTCTTCTTTCTGAGAAGATCTAGGCATTCATCTAATTTTTCATTTTCGTTTACTTTAAGCCAATGAATTTGGGGAACAGTGAAGTCTACCTGGTTGCAGTCCAGCAGGTCAATTGATATTACCTCCAGACTAGTATTATTGTTAGCTGAATTGTTTCGGTTCTCCCTCGGATACTTACTTCTTTTGGTTTTGATTATATCTACTTCTTGCACTGCTTGTGCTACCATAATTCTGTTTAGCTGAAAAACTTTAGTCTAATTAAATTATATTAGATTTGTTTCAATGGTTTACTTTAGTCCTTGAAATCTGCAAAATTTTGACCACAAATTAAGCAAATTTATAGGTTTTCATAAATAGACAGAAAAACAGGCATATATATATATATATATATATATATATATATATATATAAACAGAGTGACGGATTAAAAAAAAACAGACAGAAAAAGACGTAGAAAAGATAACTCATAGAAAAATGAACAGAAAAGAAAAAACAGATGGATTTATAAAAAAAAGGAAAACAGACAGACATATTGAAAAACTGGCTGGAAAAAAGACTGGTATATAGAAAAACAAGCAGAAAAACAGTCATAAAAACAGAGAGAAAAAGAGACAGAAAAACTGACATAAAATAGAGAGAAAAACATACAGATATAAAAAAAAAAGAGAGAAAAACAGACATGTGGTAAAACAGACCTACTATTAGACCTACATAAAGAAAAAACTGTCAGATAAACAGACAAAAAAATAGAGAGAAAAACAGACAAATGGAAACATAGACAGAAATATAGACAGTCATATAATTTTAAAAAAATAAGAGATAGCTAGATAGATAGATAGATATAAAACCGGCATAGATAAATTTGCATCGCAAGCAAATGTATGCTCATCTGAAAATCTATACATACACATACGCAACGATTTATACATAATTAACCAGTGAAATATCTTACATGTATTTCAGAAAGTACAAGCATGATCCCCAACAAATTGAAAACTATCAATGAAAACCTCTTGTATAAAAATGATTTCGCAATCCAAGTCGTCTGATGCAATAACAGATATTAAGATTTTCGGAGTTGTTAAGTAAGAAAAAGAAAGTTTAATTCTGTTGGACAATTGCGCAAGAAGTACTTTTCACCACTTTTAAAGGGAGCAGCATATTTCGATGAAATACTTATTGATTATTGATTCACAGTGGACGTTATTTCAAGCGATTAACTCCTAAATATTGGAAGGCATTAACTGATAGACACGCCTCTTGATGAGTGGAAATATATTAGGAATTTATTGTCCTAAACGTTACGCTTTTTACCCACAATAAACAAAGCTATTCTCCATCTCATTAATACATCTGAAATTCAAGGTAAGAAAGATGCATTAGATAAATCTGACAGCAATTGCCGGCTTTCTTTGCTAAGCTATGAGCTGAGCAAAATATAAATTCATTCAATGGATATTATTTAGTATTTGAGACGCTTTCATCTTCAAAGGTATTGATTTTCTTCTATATTACAGCGCCGTGACTGCACAACTTTACCAGAAAAAAATTCATGAATTGTTTAAAAGAACAAAGAAATGGCTTTAAATCTGGAGGGATATTCTTCCCTTAAAAGAATATTACACATATTGACGAAAACTTTTTCATTGAACTCTTCTTCTTGAAGTCTTAGTAAATACGAAGACGTTAGTTTTATGAAAGTTAATTTTTAAAAATGTGGTATTTCTTACTTGGGTGACGTTTTAAGAGAAATATTACGATGGTCTTACTGGAATGCCAACTTAGACCTAATCGTCTATCACTTCAAAATATCTTCATGGTATTCTAAGATTCTTGTAAGATTTCAAGAAATAAGACATTTAGAAAATCATGGATGCATTAATGCCATTGCAATTAATTGAAAAAGCATTATCTTCATAATATTCAAATCAATGTCAAATCTTCCATTAAAAATGTTCTTTTAATTTGTCACCTTCACCGTTTTCATAAAGTAAATCTCAATGCTAAACATTGAAAATAAAACGTAAAAACACCCCTATACCTAAAATATTTGGAATGCAACAGCCATAAAACTATGAGTACAATATTAATGACAACAACCTGGTGTTCTTATGCACTTTCCTCACTTCTCTACAATTACTCAGCGCTTTTAATGCTTTTTTTTATCAATAATAATTTTCAATTTGGATTATTTCATGATTTTTAAATATCTTTTTCCAACGACTGTCAGCTTTTGAAAATCTTGTAGACAATGAAACAATTTTAGATTGGGATTTTTCTATTGAAAACAATTTTCTAATATTTTTACTAATCCTATTGTTATTTCTGATATTATTTCATTAACACTATTAATATTAAATCTACTTTCACTTTACTTTAATTTGAATACTACGAGTAAAACTATAAAACAATTAATTTCATTCTCGGATTACAATCTTATCAACATATTTGAAGAATATAGAATGAAGAGTTACACAAAATTATATGATAAATTGGTTTGTCGATAAACATATTTATATTCAAGACCAATCCTCTTTATTGCAGACTCGCTATAGTCAGAGATGAGAGGGAAAATAAAATTGGGTTATTTTTTTTTTTTTTAATTTTATAAAAATAAATGAAAAGTCAGAAACTGTTTAAATACATTATAGATTTTGCTGTATCAGAAAAAAAATCAAAGTTACATACATACATACATACATACATACATACATACATACATACATGTCTTTGATTAATTTTGGAATCGAAATATTTATGAAACATGCAACTGTAACAATGAAAACAATCTGAATAATTTATATTATACAATACAATAGAAGACAAATAAAACGAACAATGAATACGTGAAAAATAAATTTAGCAGAATATTTTCTTAAATATGCAGATATCCGCAAACTTAAGGACAATAAAATCTAAAACATAATAAAATTATATATCCGAAAGTATTTCAAAAATGGAAAAAAAATGGATCAAGAAGACAATATTTACAAGATTTAACTCCCACAGAATATTTTTCTTCACATGAAACAGTATTTTAGTGGATGGAACTGTTTGAAATTACTTTGATCATTTTTTTTATGCAAATGAACATTGAAATTCAAATTATTAAAAAACAGTTCCATTTTTATATGCTTAACATTGTATAAATTTTAAGCATATATATCGAATAAGAAAGATTCGAATGAATTATTAATTTTTCAACGATAATATCGATGTTTCTGTATTGGTACTAATTTACCCGGCAATAATTCCCATAGAAACCATTTGATGGGATAGACTTTAAAGCAATGAAAATGTGTTTTGCTCATGATTCATTTTTCAATTTTTCAAGCCAAACCAGTCAACTTCATTAAACTATTGACGATATTGCGGGATAGTTATTTTTTTTTAAATTATCGAACGCTTTTATGAATATAATTTTTATATACATGTAAATCTTGGGACAGATAAACACATAGCAGATACAAAAACCAAAGAAACTAATTCTTGTGGAAGAAATGTTCTGGCAAAGTTTATATTTGTTTTAAGAAAACAGCATCAAATAAAAAAAAATAGAAAGTTAAGATACGAAATGATGCCTGAAAATGATCTTCGAAACAGTATTCAATCTCTCCGCGTCCAATCGCCTAAGATTGGCGAGGTATTTACTTGGGAACGACCTATGAATAATCCGGGTATTTTGGCACTGATTAGACCCGCACCACATCCCCTCTGGCAAACAGAGTTACTTGAAGAGGATGAATCAGAAGAGGAAGATGATGGGAATGGAGCCAGTAAATTTGATAGCTACCAAACCCTAGAATTGTGTGACGTTAGCGACGAGGATTATGAGGACGGTGATGATGGGGCTGTTCGCCAAGTTGGCAAGACCAAAAGGCCCCGTTTTACAAAATTCACAGCAATACGAGAGAACGGGTTCTCACCGACAGGACTGGTTGGTGACCACGGAACGGCATACCCATCTTCTAAAAGAGACTCATTTACTTCTATCGGTAACGCTGGTTGTGACCTGAACTTAGGTCACACGAAAAGACGTAGGTTTGGTTTGTTTCAAAACCAAAATCACCTTTCTAAAGAATATGCTGGTCCTGAAGAACGTCTTTTACCGTTTCATGATATGTCTGTTAATACAGTGCGTGCTCGAAATAATGGCTGGTTACTTTTTAGGGCGATGGCCAACATCCCGAATCCAGCTGTCTTTAAGTGTAAACGTTTCCATATACGGCGAAATGCAATCTGTGACCCATTTAATCTACTTATGCCACAGAAAACGCGGGAAAAAACAGAACGGGAAGCCGTGCAGAGAAAGAGTTCTGTTTTTCGACGTTTACAGATTTTCTTTCGGGTAAAATTCGGAATTGAGGGAGAAGAGGATTTGTAAACTAGACTGAACATTTTTTTCTTTGAATTAAATATGTCATCACTGATGACGACTATGAGTATTTTGAAAAGATGTTAAGATTTTTTTTTTTTCTTGAAAAAGTTTGAGATGCATCTCGTTTTAATACAATCTCTTTTGAATTTGATTTTTTTTTAATATTCGCTCTTATTTGTTTTATCAGAGAAAAATAAAATAATCTTTCTTGTAAGCTTAACGATTGAATTTTATTTATTCATCTCATGAAAACAGGAATTCCTTCAAGCTCTAGCCTTGTCAGTAATACTGTAGAGTTGCACTACTCAGAATCAAGCAAAATATCTGGAGAAAAAGCAAGGTGGGAACTACAAAAGGATGCTGTGCACTATTTTGATGAAAGATTGAAAGCAACGCCCCCAAAAACAATTGAACGGCCACTTACATCCCATCTCACAAACTGTGGAAGAAGAGCAAAACATTCATAGCACTGCTGAAGATATAAGAACGAACTCACAATGTACTCCCACACATGCCCACACTGGTGTTGGCCAGCAATTAAAAGTTTATATTCATCAGATTTGTGCGAACACTTGCCTAGAGAACTTGCCAAGAGTAATGACAGATGGGGACTGATGATAAGAGAGTCAAAGGAGTACGTGCTGTTGGCACGAGTAGGTTTTCATGATCTTTTAAATACTCCAAATATAAAGACGTGTTGCATTTATTAATCATAATTGGTGATTATTTTTATCAAGATATTTTACTACTATTTTATTTAATCTTTTTTTTACGTTTCGTTGAGGTTTCTTTTGTCTATTTAAAAGATCATAAAATAAGCTTTTCCTTCGTCTTGATACAATACTGGAATTATAGACACTTTACGAGATTCGAATTGATTACTAATGGTTTGTATGTTTAGTTTGCTATTCACCACATGAAGGGATTTAGATGTGTGCAGTAATCAGTAACTTTTTAGAACTTTAAAACAAAACCCTTTATTCAATTAACATGGGTTGACTGTTCTCATTTAGATGTCTATTAGTAGAAGATGCCTCGTATCACGTTGGTTGTTTGATTATTTTGTCAGCCCTTGTATTGTTATTTAATGCCGAAATCTATATTTTACATGTATGTATTAACCCAACTCCTTCACCTTGAACAAGATGAGACAAGGTAAAATGTTTTAAATGGTTCGAAATCTGAGCTTTCCTTCTCGTCAACTTGTTGCTTGACTAAAGCTAAAGGACAAAGACATTTTTACTATTTTCCTATAGGAGAGGAGAGAAGACTAAATAGATATAAGCCTTTCTAAGGGAATTTGACCAAAGTGAAGCGCAAAATGCCCAGTTATATTTACACTCAAGTCATCGATACCATTTTCGACGACAATACTCGTTACTTTATCTGTCTGTGTTTTTCAAGAGGTTTTATTGTCTTAGTTTTTTTTTTCTTCTTGTTTTCTTACTTGAGATTGTGTTATATAATTGCGCAAAGATTTTTTTTTTATATTATCATTTTTCGTTGGTTATATCTTATCTTTCTGTTTAGTTAGGCTTAGAACTATTCGGCTTAGTGCACGGGTAGGGGCACACATTGAGCGCAGGTGTTCACGCTCGTGCGGGGAGGATGTGACAATCAGATGTCATGATAAAACCCCTGGATAGGAAATGAGACTGGGGATCTGAATGACGTCATCCCCGGAAGCGATGGGCAGAGAATTTTGGGTGATTTTTGCAAAAAATCAGTTCGTTGAGATTCGGACTCCGGGCCGGGCAGTCCAGAAGAGTTGAGATCTGAGGCGAGACGAAAGGAGTTGATTTTTGGACCTGGGCTAGGCGAGTCCAATTGGGTCTACGAGATTCACCGCACGTTGTGGGGTCAGATGGAACACTCAACATAGTAAAAATTGTGTCTATCTCTCTTCGTGTCGAAAACCTAAAAGTTAAGAAGGTAAAAAATGTTTCGTACCTGAACAAAGAAAGTCGTCATGTTTTTCGGGATTCCTATGCGTATGAACATTTTACATATCCGTATCATGGCTATATTACAATTGAACAAGAGGTTCTACTGAATGTAGAAATTATGAACATTTTTACACTTACTATATATTTACTTCTCCGAAAAACAGAAAAAAAAACAATGAGAAGAAATTTTTATCGATTGTATCAACCAAAACTTGTAAAAAATAAAAAATAAAAAATAGGAATAAAAATTCTCAAAAAAATGTTGCAATAAAACTCATAATACTTCTCTTGGAAGCTGCTAAAAGATATGCCAGAGGTGTGCTCATGTGATAGATATTTAAAAAAATGTTTTTTTCTTTTTTCGTTTTAATCATTTTAAAAAAAAAACGTGGGTAAATAATAGTAAGCATTTTATCCCCACCCAAAGCACATGATACACACTGAGCGACACACACATACATTCACACACACGGACACACAGACACTCTACACACATGGACATAGAGACACCCCGAACACATGCATATATGTATGTATTTACCAACCTTTCAGCACGATGCGGCACAATATTAGTTGGTTTTAGTGGGGATTAACAAGTGTGAATTCAGAGTTTTCGTTTTCCTTGATCGGTTGCCATTAAAGATTAAAATCTGTCCTAATATTTAAACATAGAAAGATAGTTCGAGGCATATATTATTCGAAAGTATTAATAGTTTTGGAAAAGCAAACGGAGGCTAAATTCAAACACCGCTAAGAAATTTAGCTTGTGTCACATCCTGGTTTTGCAAAAGGGTCAATATATATATATATATATATATATATATATATATATATACATTGTCAGTGTTTAGGTTTATCTACTTTTCCTCTTTTTTTCATATATATATATATATATATATATATATATATATATGAAAAAAAGAGGAAAAGTCAATGTTTCGGTTTATCTTCTTTTCAACTTATATTTCTCATCTTACCGGATTTTCCATATCTCCTGGCAGCAGCACCCCACAAGACACCAGCTGTACGGCCACCTGCCCCCCTGTCACGAAAACTATTCAAGTTAGACGAACCAGACATGCAGGACACTGCTGGAGAAGCAGAGATGAACTCATAAGAGATGTACTCTTATGGATCCCCACACATGGCCGCGCAAAAGCAGGACGACCAGCTCGAACGTACATTCAGCAGCTATGTGAGGATACAGGTTGTTGTCCTGAAGACCTACCTAGGGCGATGAACGATAGGGAGGAGTGGCGAGAGAGGGTCAGGGATATCCGTGCTGCCAGCACGATATGATGATGATGATGATGACCATTTCTACACCCCACCTCTCTCTCTCTCTCTCTCTCTCTCTCACACACACACACATATATATATATATGTGTGTGTGTGTGTTCACTTAACTATGTTGTGATTTATGATGATACGTAAGAGTATTAACATCAATTTGCAGACAGATTTATACAACACTGACCTTGTCCACGTTAAATTAATGCTTCAAGAATGCAGAATGCTAGAAGACATCGGCAAAACGTGTTCTAAAACTCAAGTGATATAATACATTTAACAGGCAACGATACTTATTTAGATAGATAGATTGATAGATAGATAGATAGATAGATTGATAGATTTGTGCGTGTGTGTGTGAGAGAGACAGACAGACAGACAGACAGATAAATTAGCGAAAGCTTTAGATGAAAGATATGCAAATCCAAGAGAAAATTTTGAAAGAACTTCATAATGGTTAAAGGTCAACGACAAGAAAGAAAAAATCAAGCAAAAAGGAAAGGGGGATGTCGCAAAAAGAAAGAACGAAATGATAGAAATACAAAAAGATAGAACGCGTTCAAGAAAAAAAATAAGAGGAGGAAGTTGGACACGAGTAAAAAAGACAATTCATCTTTAAAAAAAAAAAAGAAAAAAGAAAGAAAAAAAACCAAGAAACCAAAATAACTCTTAACCGGCAATGCAGTACATAAATCTAAAACAACTAATCGCACTTCCTTTCTGATCGGTCATTTCCGTCCCTTTCCGGTTAGCACTTTCCCCACTTTATCTTTCGCTCAATTTATTTCCACTGGAACAAGCTAAGACGGCAGATAGGCTTTTGGAAAATACATGCCGCTCATCTCTACATCATGCAAAATGACCATCAATTCTGGAGGACATTACATTTCAAGGTCAAATTAATTCTTTTCCAAATGTCATTCAACAAACTCAAAGAAACTAACAAATAAACTTTAAATTTAAATTATTTAGAATAAAATTGCAATTACAATGTTAGTTTGAGCTGAAGAATAAGCATGTCGTGAAAAAAAACTTGACGGCAATTGCACAAGAATGCTACCGGCTATATTGAACAAATCCTGGAAGCAATAGCTCACAAAACAGCAGCTGTATGGCCACCTACCTCCCATCTCGATAATCATCCAAATTCGACGAATAATACATGCCGGACACTACTGGGGAAGTAAGGATGAACTCACAAGCGACGTTCTCCAATGGAACCCTTCGCACGACCAGCAAGAACTTATCTACAACTGTTCTGTACGGACACATGATGTAGTCTAAAAGACTTACCGGAAGCAATGACCGATAGAGACGAATGGCGATAGGCAGTTAGGGAAATCCGTGCTAGCGGCACGTCATGATGATGATGACCATTAAATTAAACAAATTGTTTATTACTTCAGAGCAAATAAGAATCCAAAGTTGATCATAATTTTAATTTTAAGCTAATAATACTTAATCAAGCATGAAAAATATATTTTGTTATCATCTATAGTTCTATAATGATGTCATTTTCCCGATTACTGTGCGAAATGATTGACAACTGACACTGGTAACAGTGATGTTTAATTATTTGTCTAACTTACTGAGATGCCTCTTTATGATTGTTATCATAATGGACATTCGGTCTATTTTATTCATCTTTATTGTTATACTTAAAACGTTTCAGCCGATACCTTCTTTGGCTATCTTTAGGTGTTTCAGATCGAACCCAGGAGCGTACACAAGTTTGACACGAAACATCTGAAGAAGGCCCATAGGCATATCAGCCGAAAATTTATGAGTATGAAAATGAAGACAACAGTCCTAATATTTTAAGTGATGAAAAAACAGTGCTGTTTAAATTTAAAATCCTTTCAAATAAATTGTCCTAAAACAGCGCTTCGGCTCGAGTGGCAGGTTATCCTCGAGTCATACATTCATATATATATATATATATATATATATATATATATATATCAATTATAGGTGTGTTTTGATATAGATAAATTACGTGATTTCTGCCTATTGAGTTTGCGATCGGAGGCACTGTTTTCAATTGCCCCTTTTTCAAGTAGATCAATAGTGATGGGTATTTTCGAGATACGGAAGTCTGTGAGCGTAACCTTCTTTACGAACCGCTGCACACATGTTCCCATTCCATAAATTGGCTTTCCGACCCAGGCTATTCGTGGCAATCCTACTTTTAGACCATTCTTAAATATTTTTGACTTGAAAAAGCCTCCGATTACACATCACACTTATGAGTTCGTTCCAACTTCTCCAGCAGTGTCCCGCATGTCTGGTTCGTCTAACTTGGATAGTTTTCGTGATGGGTGGTAGTTGGCCGAACACCAGCTGCTTTGTGGGGTGCTGCCTTCTGGAATTGTTCAATATTGCTCGCTACCATCTTGTGTAATTGCCGTCTTTTTCTCCATACGTTTAGTCAGCGTCCATGTACGAACAAGTCTACTACTGGAGAAGTGGGGACGAACTCATAAGTAATATACCCCTGTGGATCGCTTTACATTGACGAGCAAATGCAGGACGACCAGCTAGAACCTATATACAGCAGCTCTGTGCCGATGGATGATAGGGATAGATGGAGCGATAGGGTCAGGGAGACCCTGGATGTCGGCGTGAGATGAGGATGATAACACATCACACCCTATTTTATGGATTTCACGTTGTTTACTTTTCTCCAAGATAATCATGACAGAACTCTGTTCAACCCTGGAGCACAGCAATTTTGAATAGCATAAAAACAAATTTTTTTTCTGAGATTGAAATTAATTATGCTATAAACCATATCACAAAAAAGCAGGTTTTATATTTGTGGAAAGAAGATTACGAAGTGTCGTTATATCACCGATGGATAAATAACGAAATAAAACAAAAACAAAGGAAGAGATTATATATATATAGAGAGAAAGAGGACGCAGCTTTAACCAACCGATCAGTAAATTAGCGTTCATGTTTCAAAAATTTCATGTGATTGTGTAAGGTAATGAAGAAAAACAAATGGAACCATCAAGAGATACAAGGGCTTAAAAAGAGAAAGAAAGAAAGAAAGAAGGAAGGAAGAAGAAGAAGAAGAAGGGCAAGGGAAAGAAAGATAAAAGAAGAAGGAGGGAGAAGAAAGTAAAAAAAGAACAGAGAAGCAAGAGCAAAAGGAAGAGAAGAAGAGGAGAGAGTGGATAAAGGAAGCAAAGAAACAGGAATGAAGTGATGGAAGAAAGAAAAAAAGGTAGGAGAAAGAAGAAAACATGTTTTCAATATTTCTTTCCACCTTGCTTTATTATTTTCCATTATTTACTTCCATATATATATATATATATATGTGTGTGTGTGTGTGTGTGTGTGTATTAGATTTACGTTTTACAAGGCATAGCTCTCAACAGATATTCTGCGGAGGGGGTTCCTGAGGCGTAGGGGCCAACATATTAGTCTGCAACATCGCATTAAATGAGTTCAAGCACCAACCGTGATATGACCTTCATTTTTGACTTCATACCTATGAGAAAGGTATGATCCTCTTATACGCTCAGGTATGGGCTAAATAATGTCATTATTTTTTTCTACAAGGATCTTTTAGAATTACATGACCAATGAATGTTGATACCACAATCAAAAAAAGAAACCAATTCAAAGATATTTTACATTCATCTCTTAGTTCTTTGCTCGACTTCAATGTTCATTCTAGTATATCTAATATGCTAGCTATTAAGGAAAACTTCTACACTTTCCTAAAGACTGAAAAATTTGCTAATAATGTGATTAATTATTAACTATTTAAAAGGTTTCCGCTTTTGATATCTTCGTTCAGCTTGTGTTATAATTTAAAAACTTTTAGCACCTTTCACATCTCTCAAAAGTACTCAATAGTAGTCAAATGAACATTATCATGAACATACTTATCCATTGCCACACACTAAAATCAACATGACTGTAAAGATAGTCTTTGATTAGATTTCGTTAATGATAAATCATATTCGTTTGAAAAAATTGTGGATAATTTAAATATTGATAGATAATTCAATCGGGCCTTTGGTCTAATGAGTAGAGAGTTCGCCAATGGTCAGGGAGACCGAGTTGCAATCCTAGATCGAGTTATACCAGACTCAAAAAATGGTACTTGATGCCGCATTGCATAACACTCAGCATCATAAGGTAAAGGATCAAGGGTTCAGTTGAGCAATAAGAGGATAGAGTAGCACCCACCTGTACACATCGTCATGGTAGCTATCGAAAAATGAGCCTTCGGGTCACCCTTGTCGACGACGACGAAAGATAAATCATTAGCTATCCAAGATGGTCATATCTGTCAATTAGACAATCTTAGTCACCATCTATCTGTCTGTCACCGTATTAATATCGGTCTATTTGTTTATCTGTCTCAGTTTGTGCATGAAAATATCCTAATCTCTCTTAGTCTCCCCATATCAGTCTCACCATCCGTTTATATCTCTCTGTCCATTATTTATTCGTTTCAGTTTGTCCATGTCTATCTCTCAATCCATATCAGTTTCACCATCTATTTATCTCTCTCTATTATTCGTCTCAGTTTGTGCATGAAAATATCCTAATCTATCTTAGTCTCCCCATATCAGTCTCACCATCCGTTTATATCTCTCTGTCCATTATTTATTCGTTTCAGTTTGTCCATGTCTATCTCTCAATCCATATCAGTTTCACCATCTATTTATCTCTCTCTATTATTCGTCTCAGTTTGTGCATGAAAATTTCCTAATCTATCTTAGTCTCCCCATATCAGTCTCACCATCCGTTTATATCTCTCTGTCCATTATTTATTCGTTTCAGTTTGTCCATGTCTATCTCTCAATCCATATCAGTTTCACCATCTATTTATCTCTCTCTATTATTCGTCTCAGTTTGTGCATGAAAATATCCTAATCTATCTTAGTCTCCCCATATCAGTCTCACCATCCGTTTATATCTCTCTGTCCATTATTTATTCGTTTCAGTTTGTCCATGTCTATCTCTCAATCCATATCAGTTTCACCATCTATTTATCTCTCTCTATTATTCGTCTCAGTTTGTGCATGAAAATTTCCTAATCTATCTTAGTCCCTCCATATCAGTCTCATCATCCGTTTATATCTCTCAGTTTTTTATTCCTCCTTCTCAGTTTGTTCATGTCTATCTCCTAGTCTATAATAGTTCGTCCATATTAGTCTCACCATCAGGTTTTATTTCTCGGTCTTTTAATTATCCGTCTCAGTTTGTTCATGTTTATCTCGTAATCTATCTTAGTCCCTCCATATCAGTCTCATCATTCGTTTATATTTCTCAGTTTTTTATTCCTCCTTCTCAGTTTGTTCATGTCTATCTCCTAGTCTATAATAGTTCGTCCATATTAGTCTCACCATCAGGTTTTATTTCTCGGTCTTTTAATTATCCGTCTCAGTTTGTTCATGTTTATCTCGTAATCTATCTTAGTCCCTCCATATCAGTCTCATCATTCGTTTATATTTCTCAGTTTTTTATTCCTCCTTCTCAGTTTGTTCATGTCTATCTCCTAGTCTATAATAGTTCGTCCATATTAGTCTCACCATCAGGTTTTATTTCTCGGTCTTTTAATTATCCGTCTCAGTTTGTTCATGTTTATCTCGTAATCTATCTTAGTCTCTCCATATCAGTATCACCATCCATTTGCAGCTGTTTGTCTATTATTTATCTATTTCAATTTGTTTATATCTATCTATATTAGGAGGAGTCTCCGTTGTGTAATAACTTAAGTGCTGGAATGCAGGCAAGAGGTATGCGAGTTCGATCTCCAGTCTCGCTTTTACGTTAACTTTCGGACGAATACTCTTGGAAAAGGTAATAAACTCTTATTAACCCAGTTATGTGTTAATTATCAACACTGCAGTTTTTTGGGTTTAAATAACCCACGAAGGTTGATATACCATTATATAAAGAATCCAAAGAAAGAAACCTATCCAATTTTCTCATTATTTATTTCAATCAGTCTATGTATTTATCACTTTTCGATTGTTTCTATCAATCTATCTATCTATCTTTACTAAAGTGGGCGACCTGAGTCGAAGGTGACCCGAAGGCTTACTTTTCAATAGCTACCAAACCGATGTGTCGTGGGGGGGGGGTCGTACTCCATATTCTGGATTGGTCCACTTTATTCTTGATCCATACCTCATAATGCTGAGTGTTAAGCAAGGTGGCATCAAGTACCATTTTTAAGTCTTTGGTTTGACTCAACTAGGAATTGAACCTCAGTATCCCTGACCACTGGCGAACATTCTACTCATTAGGCCAATGGCCGGGTTATCTTTCTTAATCCTCCCTTATCTGCCAAGCGCCGTAATTATATCTGTCTGTTTATTTATTATCTGTCTCGGTTTATTAATATCTACAGGCTTATATTCACTTTGCTAATCAGATAATTTATGCTGTTATTTTAAAACATTGATTCAAATTGGAAGAGATAGATAGATAGATAGATAGATAGATAGATAGATAGATTCGCACAATCACAGAATATTGAAGCCATGCAACCTGCGGGCTCAGTTGTGAAAGCCTGATTTGTGGAAATAAAAGCGATATGTCACAGTAACCTGCTGACTACTGACACTTACGGTTTACATTAAAATTATTCCAAACTCAGAATATGAATTTCGGGACCACGTTGTCACAGCCCCAGTCAATGGAGCATTGCAGTAAGACATCATTAACGATAATTGAAAACCTGCGGATGGCTATTAGAGTGTCATTATAAGAGATGGGATGAAAAGAGTCAAACCCTGGAACGAAAAGTCAATAACAAATAGGGGATGTCACACCACATCCAAAGAGAACAATATTTGCAGTCTCTAAAAATATAAAATGTAAAGTTTCTGTTTATATAACCAATAGTTATTACCGTTGACGTTGTTAATGAGGTTCTACTTAGGACTATCAACTGATCGCTTTTGAGTATGTCTTAATTTATTCTTGTCCTAAGATAGAAGGTGTCTGTGGTGTAATAGTTACCATCGCTAGAAATGGACACAGCAACACGAGTTCAAATCCTGGACGAAGCTGTTTTCATTTCACATAGTGCTAATAACTTAAGGAAATGTATAAACCAAACTATTTTCTATCCAGCTATGTATAAATAGTAGCGCAAACTAGGCTCTTTAACTTAGGTATGGCAACTGGTTCAGGAGAAAGAAAACCCTTAATTCAAACCTCCGCTTTAAAAATTCTATGGAGGGTTGGTATATACATGAATGCACTAAATCCTGATTTTGTCAAAACATGTGTGCTTTATTAAAAAGAGATAATCCTAAACATTGAATGTCTTCAAACAAGTATCTGTGTACGATGGAAACAAAAAGTTCAGAAATCCGAATAATTACACGGCAGAAACATTCTTTCATTTTATCAATCCTATTGGTAAAAACAACGAAAAAAAAAATAAAAGGATTATATAAACAAATGTGCCTATTCAATCAAAAAGCAAGATATATATCTAAATAAGACCAAATTTTTAAAAATAAAAAAATAAAAAAATAAATTCAAATAAAAACAATATAGCAATTGTAGCGATATTATTCTGGCAACTACACACACGTTATAATGCATGCAAATTCACACACACATACACACACACACACACACACACACACACACACACACACACACATATAAAGTCTTGGCAGCAACACCCCACGAGGCACCAACTATACGGTCACCTACCACCTATCACGAAAACTATCCAAGCTAGACGACCCAGACATGCCGGACACTGCTGGAGAAGCAAGGACAAGCTCGTAAGTGATGTACTCCTGTGGACCCCCGCATATGGCCAATCAAAAGCACGATGACCTGCTCGAACATACATACAGCAGCTATGTGATGATACGGGATGTAACCCTAAAGACCAGCCAGAGGCGATGAATAATCGGGAGACGTGGAGAGAGAGGGTCTGGGAAATCCGTGCTAGCCGCACGACATAATGATATATATATATATATATATATATATATATGTGTGTGTGTGTGTGTGTGTGTGTGTGTGTGTGTGTGTGTGTGTGTGTGTGTTGATTTATATTTAACAGCATGGACACTTATCAGCGACTATTAGTTTCATGCCGTTTTAACACGGAAATAATCAGGCAGAAAACGATGTGTAAAGACGGCATGAAGCTAGTGGTTACAGATAAGCTTCCATGCTATTAAATATATATTAGTTTGTATATATATATTTAATAGTCTGGATGCTTTTTTTACCGGATGATTGCCGTGTAATTATTTATTATTATATAATAATATATATTATTCCTTATTTTATGTTAGTTTTATCACAGATATTTAGCACTCTCCAAATTATACCGCATTTGGTCAACTACTCACTCACCAAGTGAGATAGTAACAACCATAACTTGTTCTAATATATATATATATATATATATATATATATATATATATATATATATATATATATATTTAAAGAAAAAACCAAAGACCGATTATTTTAGGATTATAAATTTATTTCCATCCTGTTTTTCGTTTCTGGTGTAAACCAAAAACGCGAAGAAAAATATAACATGACTCTCTAACTCTCTTCCCCACCCTCTGTGTCTATTCTGTTTTATTAATCCATTAGAAAATAGTTGAATACTATATATATATATATCTATCTATCTCTCTCTCTCTCTCTCTCTCTATATATATATATATATATATATATATATATATATATATATATATACTTCAAGTTTCCGCTCGTAGAACTACGGGTTATTCTTGTTTTATATCAGACAATCACGTTTTTATATAACTTACTAGATACATTTTTTAAGTTCAGTTAACTTCTCTAAACAACTTTGGTCTATCGAAAACAGATCAACTTAAAGACTGAATATCTTCTCAGAAGCATCCGTGTAAGATGTAAAAGAAAAATTCAGAAATCCGTGTACTTACATGAGAGAATCGGTCTTTTAAACTATCGTTTCTATTGGTAAGAAAATATTGAAAAATAAACAAATATAGAAATAAATGGGCTTATTCAACCGTAAAGGAGGCCATTATCTAAAATAAGAACACATCTATAATCATAAATCTAAAGCAACAGCAAATTCATAAAAGAAAAAATCAAATAAACAGAATATTGGTAAAAATGGCAGTAATATGATTCCAACAGCTACACGCTCGCCACAGCAAACACAGACACATAAAGCCCCAGACACACACACATACACACACAGGCACGGGCTTTTTTGTTTTTTTGTTTGTTTGTTTGTTTGTTTGTTTGCGTTTTATGGCTTATCAACCTGTGTAGGTTATTTAATGCCAAATCCATTTTTGTAGAAATAAAAACATAAATAAACAGGTTTATTTAAAACGATTCAGTACACCATTTATTTGTCAAAAGCATTTCTATTTCAAGCTATTCAGTTTAGTCAAACAGTTCTAATTAAGACAATTCAGTTTATAATGAATATAGTTTTTTTCCACACATGGAAATCAAAACAGTTTAATTTTAAATAATTCATTTTAGCGTAGGTACAGTTTCATTGTCACAAACAGTTCTATTTCAAACTATCCAGTTTAGCATACAAAAACAGTACCATTTCAAAGAATTTGGTTTAGCATAAGTAGACAGTTTAAATATCAAAACGCTTCTATTTTAAGCAATTTACTTAAGCATAAGTACACAGTTTAGTTCTATTTGACCCATAGATAGGACCCTATTAGGTACTACCTCTCAGGGCCAGTTTGGACCTCGGGGTGATGGCAATGAAGAGGTACTTCTTATTACTCAAATCGCTAGCATAACTGGAAACTCACCATCAGATTGTTTAGTGTTTTATTCAGGACGCTCGTTGGGGGAGGGGTCTTACCTCTCTACAGAGAAACCGTCTGTATATATTACAACCCTACACATGCATACACGTATATTGATGTACATGTTGGTATACTAACCCTACCATATATATATATATATATATATATATATATATATATATATATATGATTGTGTGTGTTTCAGTGTATACAGCGTTCTGGATATAATACTAAAATGTATTTGAAGTTGAGCCTCCAGTACTGGAGCTTTAGGAAAATTTGGATTCAACTTTCTGTTGGCATAACTTCCAAGTTAATTCTGACTCAGAGTGGTAGAACCTGTTACGCTGGAAATAGATCAGTCTGAAAGCTAGTGAAATTAGATAGGAATACTTTTAACAAAATAACGGTGTGCTAATTATTTGTATTAAGAATATTCATTTATATCGATGATTGTTTACGATTGTTAATTATTACCATGTAATTCATGACAAAAACAAAATTTTCTACTAGATGAAAAAACTCAGCAGAAAAAAAAAGACCTAACACTAACTAATCAAATAATACATACACACATGTATGCTTGTATGTACATATACATGCACACAAAAGGTAGATTGATAGGTTTCAGCATGAACATTGATTTGATGGTATGAAAAAAATGAAAATATTATATGAATTCATACGGGCATAGGAGACATGCCAGTCTAGTTTTCCATCATAATGTCTCTCACTGTTATCAATATATATATACATATATATATATATATATATATATATATATATATATATATAAACTCGACGCACGGGCATGATAAACAAAATATAATTTTTTAAGGTCAAATTCAACAGGTTTGAATTCAGAGTTTTCCTTTGCATAGACCGGCAACCCCATCAACCACATCAGTCAGCCGTACTGTTTACCTATTGCTGAAAAGAATAGCTTGATTCAAAACCTTTACAAGAGTACTTGCCAGATATGTAGTGCAAACGGCTTTGTCCAGTATTTGAACTCAGGTCACCGTATCCATTTCCTACTATGATATCCATTACACCATGATATATATATATATATATATATATATATATATAAGAAATTATGATAGATTTCTATTTAAGTTGAGCTCCCTTTTGGAAAGCTCTGCGTAGAAGACCCTACTTACCAGTCTGTAACATCAAAATATGTAACTTCATTGGAAATAAATCTCATTATTTTTTGTCTAAAGATGCAGAACTAACATATTAAAAATATTGGGTTTGCAGAAATGAATATCATTAAAAAAAGAGCTATTTTAAAGTTTTTTCATATATATATATATATATATATATATATATATGTATATATATAAATCGACATGCATCTACAAAATGGATGCAGCTGTCATGTAGACTAATTTTGAGAATACGTCTTCAGGTTGCGTCAAAACTTCACCAAGTATTTTTACCCTAAACCACAACGCTCTCTTGTTGATGGCTCGGCAGTGCCATTCAAATCACAGCCTTTCTCCACCTATTTTCAAATATATTCAAAGAGGCAATATTCTAAAAATTCATGATAAATGCATGCCTGAACTCAGAACTGTACGTATTTGTTCCACGAAATATTTCAATGATGAATTCAACCACATATAAAACCCCATCCTTAATCTTCTATACCCCAAATCGTTATACACTTTGCTAAATCTAAAGCCCTCAAAATCAACAATAAGAATCAACCTTGAACCAGTGCCAACTCACAATCTTATAAAGCTAGTTCCCTCCATAGTTTCATAACATTGCCTTACTATTCTTCTTCCAACAGTATAATAAACAATTTAAATAAATTCTATATTAAAGCTACCTCTTTACCCTCTAAAACGATCCACGATTTAGTATCCTCTAGCCCTCATCGCAACATATCTTCAGACGCTGGTGTTTATTGTATCCCTTGTAAGAATTGTAAATGAAAATATATTGGTTAAACATCTAGTAACCTTCACATTCGCTTGAAGGAGCACAAAAGAGACATTAGAATTGGTAACTTAAACAATGCACTATTTCAACAGATTTCACAATCTAATCATAACTTCGATTTCGATTCTGCAAAGATGCTCATTTATGTTCTAAATAAAAGACTAAGACGAATTTTTTAGGCCGGTGCTATTTCAGTCTGTTATTTCGTCAATACTCGTCCGGGCTTTTATAATATTTCTCCTTACTTGAGCAAATTCATTTTAAATAGCTTCAATATATTCCATCTTTAGTTAATATATTCAATATATGTCATAATTTTATATTTTATATTTTTCTTTTTGACTTTTTTTTCTTTTCCTTCTTCCTTTTGATTCAAAATCTTTCTCGATTAACAAACGGAACATAAATTCTATACAATATTTCTAATAAATCAAATGACGTAATTGAAAAGCCAACAAACGCTGATTTACTAATTAAACGGCCAACTTTTTCTTGTAATACAAATTTATCTTGTTTTTTGGATTTTGTACTTTTCAACATCCCTCATTGATTTAACATCGCTAATATCATCCCTCATAGTCCTGATGATGGTTCATTAGAACCGAAATGCAATAGCGTCGACTTTCCTTCTCAATAAACCTCTCCTTCTATTTAGATTACATTGTTATCAATTTTTCTCTATATATTTTCGGATTACACTCCATTATTCACTTCCATATATATATATATATATATATATATATATATATATATGGTGTGTGCGCATGCGTGTGTGCGTGCATGAGTATTTACATGTATTAACGATTAAACATCATATTAACTATCTATCTACCCTCGTCACTTTTGTCAGCATACCTATTTATGTACAGTTGGTTTCGAAAATCTGCTATGGAATCATATGAAGAAATCTATATAACATATTTTCTCAAAAAAGTTGTATTTGTGCATAAACGATGCATGAATGTATTAGAGTGGGGAGCAATTTTCGCTATTGCTTTCAATGGGATTTTGTATATCTATTGAATATATAATTGTGAATATTTACTTTAACGGTTCTCCATCTGATGGACGCACCAAGGAATTTTTGTTTTGTTCATTTGTCTGTGCAATTTTGTTGTCTCTGATTATTCGTCCGACAAGAGAAACTACGCTTAATTTGGTTGGGTATTTTTCATCAAACTGGTTACGGGGGTGTCCTCGTGGAATAATGGTTAAAGCGATGGACTGCAGAATCGTAGTAAGCGAGTTCGTACTCCAGTCGCGTCATTACGTTCACTTTCGGGCAAATACCCATGGGAAAGGTATGAACCCCCTTATCTTCCCAGCTATGGGTTAAATATTACCACTACTGTTCTTCTAGGAGAATGGCTTTGGCATTAAATAACCTACAAAGGTTGATTTGCCATTAAACAAAGAAGCCAAACCAAACTGGTGAAACCCATATCCCCATCCAAATTGTGAGGGATAAAAATGATAATTAAGAAAATAGAATAAAATATTGTTGGTTCTTTTTTAATGGTAAAAAAAATAAACAAAATAATTTAACAATTTTTTCAAAATATTTTTATAATTCAATCCAGAATGTAAAATTTACATCTGCCATACAAATGATTTCCGTTGAAAAATATGAATTTACATTTTAGTTAATTTGATTCAATCTGATGTTAAACAGATTGTGGTCAAGTCTCTCACTTGCATTGAGCGCTGTTTTTTTTTTTTTATAAATAAAAAGCAATTGAGCCAAGGAAAGGCTTACATTTACCTTTAGGGAAGTCAACATTTGCCAACAAGTCTCAAATATAAGCGCAGTTAACTTACTCAATAATAATGATATTTTTGTGCGTGTATGCGTGCGTGCGTGTGTGTGTGTACTCGTGTTATTCACTAAATATGGTGAATTTGGTGAAGGTAATCGAATGCACAGTTTAAAATTGCATCTTTTTCAAGGAAATTAATAACGATGGGTTCTTTCATGTCCCAGAAGACTTTTTTCTTTACCCCAGCGACAGTGCTTTCTTACAATATGGACTATCTCCGATATTTAGCCAATTTTAAACATGATTTACACTTTTCAGCCGCAAATATTTGATGGCTGAGCTGATTCAAGACTAGATAACACTGATTGACTTACTGCCATTTTGAATAGCCGTAAAAACAAATATTTTGGCGAGATTAAAATAGTTTCCGCAACAAACCCATTCTAAACAATTTTGAGTTTTCATTTAAGATAAAAAGAATTCAGACAAACATTTATTTTTCTTAAAAAAATCCAGGAATAGAAACACATTGACTCACAGCCGAAGGAAAAGGTCCGGGCGCAGCAGTAAGTAAAGAAGGTGATTCTGGCAGTCTTCTCGGATATAAAAGGGCCTATCACCATTGATTTTATTCAAAATAGGGCAACTGCACGCAGTGCTTGCTATTGTTCTGGAATGGAATCACATTGACTCCCCTTTGAAGGAAAAGATCCAGGCGCAACAGTCAGAGAAGAAGGTCATTATGGCAATGTTCTTGGTCATGAACTGGCCGATCACCATTCATTTTCTTAAAAAAAGGGGCAACTACAAACAGTGCTTCCTACTGACCAAGGCCTTAGACAACATTCCCTTTATTTTTTGAATGACACCAGTTCACATCACACACATACACACACAAAAACACACGCACACACAAACACATGCGCGCATACACACACACACACACACACACACACACACACATATATATATATATATATAAAGTATCCAAAGAAGATGAGTTGGGAATTATTCAATTTGAGAATATAATAGAGGATCCTTAAAAATATCAAGGAGTCTATACATTATAATTAATGTATAGATTTATAAATTTTCTTACAGGGCAAACTTTTTTCTAACGATTAAGAAACCATTGAAAGGAATGTTTTTATAATTCTAAAAAAAGGTTCTTTTCTTTCCATTGTGCGATGGTTATCTGAAGAGGTGTTTTTTTTTTCCTCGTGAAGTGGCTAGCTGAAACAAATTTATAATAGCCAAATGATTATTTGTTTGGTTTAGTTTGGTTTTTATCGCATATCAACAACTGTAGCTTATTTGATCTCAAATCAATTTATACATATAAACAGTTCTATTTCAAACAATTCAGCTTCGCAAAAGTTCAGTTTAAATGTCAAAAATAGTTATATTTCAAACTATTTAGTTTATTCAACAAAGTTGAATGGTTCCAAGTATTAATATGCACCACAAACAATTCAATTAACATCAGCCATTTGTTTGCACACAGTTAAATGAGCAAAGAGTTCTATTTCAAACCATCAATTAGCATAAGTACCATGTTTAGTTATATTTAGCATATAGATAGGACCCTATCAGGTGCTACGACTCCGTGTCAGAA
Source organism: Sepioteuthis lessoniana (assembly GCA_963585895.1). Classification (NCBI taxonomy): domain Eukaryota; kingdom Metazoa; phylum Mollusca; class Cephalopoda; order Myopsida; family Loliginidae; genus Sepioteuthis; species Sepioteuthis lessoniana. Next base: position 55,997 of record CAUZXS010002120.1, read on the forward strand.
TGGACCCAGAAGTGAGAGCAATAAAGGGTTTATCAAAATTACCAAAAACACCCAGTATTACTGAAGCCCCACCATCAGATTGTTTAGTATCATACCAGGACACTTTTGGGGGGAGTTTTACCCCTATGCAGAGATGCAGTCGGTGTATTCTGCAGCCCTAGCCGACTGAGTCACGATTTGTTGAGTTTTTTCCAAATATATACACACACACACGCACACACACACACACACACATATATATATATATATATATATATATATATAGATAGATAGATAGATAGATAGATAGGACCCTATCAGGTGCTACGACTCCGTGTCAGAATGGAACCAGAAGTGATAGCAATAAAGGGTTTCTGCAAATTACCAAAAAATCCAGTATTACTGAAGCCCCACCATCAGATTTTTTAGAGTCATATCTGGACATTCTTCGGGGGAGTTTTACCCTTCTGTAGAGATGCAGCCGGTGTATTCTGCAGCCCCAGCCGACTGAGTCACGATTTGTTGATTTTTTTTCCAAATACACACACACACACACACACACACGCTCGCACTCGCGCGCACACACACACACACACACACACGCTCGCACGCGCGCGCACACACACACACACACACACACACACACACACATATATATATATATATATATATATGTGTGTGTGTGTGTGTGTGTGTGAATGTGTATGTGTGTGTGTGCGTGAATGTGTGCATGCGCACGCGTGAGTGTTTTTAGACAAGTTTGTTTAAAAAGCTTAGAACTTTTTTTCTATTACCTTATGTCTATTCTACGGTTTTCTGACTCGTTTCTTTAGATCATCCATGCATAATTAGCGTAACGGTTATCATTGTAGGAATGGACTTGATGAGTTAAATCCAAATCCTTGACGAGGCGGTTTGTTTTTCACTTCTTAGTAATGCCCTTAAGTAGGGCATGGATACATCTTTTCTCATTGCAACTAGAAATAAATAGTAAGGTAGAATGGTCTCTGTAACCTTCTTGCGACAATCAATCTCGGAAAAGGAACGCTCAGATTTCACACCAGCTGTATTTCGCTTAACAATGACCTTTTCTCTATTCCTGCCCGGTGTGGTGTAGATGGGTAAACAAACACACGCGCACGTGCAAACGCACAAGCATATACACACACGAACACACACATACGCACACACAAACAAAAACATACGCACACAGGTTCTTACACATACACAGACATGCACACATATACACACACAAACACACATAGCCAAATTCAAATCTTCCTCAACAACTCCACGTAATCTTCCGAATCCCCACCCAATCAGAAAAGGCATGAAGTCATTTATACAGGAGAGACACAGCCAATTGAAACCCATGCTTGGCAATTAAAAAATAGCTCAGTCCTTACAGTATTCCTCTTCAGGGGCCTCTTGGACGCCAGAAAATGAACCCTGCCCTGGGTCCCTTTTAGTCAAAACTAAAAGATGGCGAAGAGTAATGGACTTTATCCTCGTCAACAGCATGGGGCATGTTAACGGGGGTGGGGTTCATTTTAATGTAACTCTTCTCTTAAACAGCAAAAAAAAGTGTGTCTGTCTCACTGCTCCAACACAATATCTTGATAATCCTTAAAAGAATGAAATGGTTTTAACTACACTATATCTACATAGACTATTTCTGTCACTGGCATATGCTGAGAAGCTAAAAGATAATGTATTTTACGGTTTCAAATCCAGAAAAATGGATTAGAAACAAACTTTAGAATATTTTAAACTCATTAAAAAGTAGATTTTTTGCGGAAGATGTAGTACCAATGACTGAGGTTTGTCTTCGAAAGTTTTTCTGATTCGGATATCATAACACACGCTAACATTGAATGGGTAATCTATTCCACTGACGAAAAAAGTAAGCGATAACATCCAAGATTCTAGAAATGACTGACATAAGCCCTTACCGTGGTTCAAAGACTATTGTTCTGTAAAGAAGAAAAGATACCATTTTGTCAACTTTCAACGCTTAAAAAATGCACAGGTTCAAGAGATTTTATAAATTTTATTAAGAAAAAATGTAGTTGCATACCGGAATTCTTCTGACAATCTGATTTGTTCATATTGCTCAATACCAAAAATATGAGCCCGAGTCACATTGAAGACCTGGAGTTTCCACAGACGCACATATATATATATATATATATATATAGCGTCATAACTATTTGGTACAGGACAATTAGGTACTTGAGGAGGAATGGATATTTCTCTAAGATGTACAACTGAGTGCTACTTCCACATTATACAACACAATTTGTACAAACAAAAGTAGACGAAAGAAAGTTTACAAAAACAAGAATGTCAAAAAAACAAACAATTTTGATTAATCACAACAGGATAAATAACAAATAAAAAGGTAGAAATGATCATAAATTTGTGCTATGTATAGAGGTGTGTGTTTGTATGTCAAAGCAAGAATATTTTTTGTCAAAAATAAAAGAGAGAGATCAACTCGTACTTACATACATGTGTATGTGTGCAGGTATGTATGAGTTCTGGAATGTCTATGTTACTTAAACTATTGGTCACTAAAGCCGACAGTTGTCAAGTTAATGTATTTGAGTGCGTCAGACTTTTTCTTCCACTTGCGTCGTCTGTGGCCGCCAGTATGTCGCCTCCTCCTTGGACAAAAACCATCTGGGTTGTTATACTCTTTGAGTGGATCGAAATAAGATATTTTAAGCTTACGTGGGTTGATTTTATTTCGGGTCAATTAAAGTTCAAATGTACGAACATATGAGTAAACACAACTTATGACCTGATTTAACCAATCAGAATCGTAGAAATTACTTATTTTTTGAGGCACCTATTTTTTGGTTCTATGAAAAATCTTTGATCTGTTTTTTTTTTTTTTTTTTGATAATGTTCAAATCTCTATATGTGGCTATAAAATAATCTAAGTAAGTGAGGTTTGGATCCTTCTTTTCTGGATTATTCTGATTTACGTTTTCTGAGCTAATTTAACTTAAAATAAAAAAGTGTGGAGCCTACATACAGGACAATTCGGTACAAGAATAACACATTACGCTTTAGTAAAGCTTACAGTTGAAAACTGCTCTTTCGATGCAACCAATCGTATTTAAGATTATTCCGGATTTAAATGGATGCAACTGTTATTCCATTCAATAGGGATTACAGTTTTAATCTATTCATTTCAAGCAATATACGTTGTTCAATAAAGTTATATATTTTAAGGTATACATTTGTTCTTCACTTGAATGAGGCTTAATATAAAGCTTTAAAACTCACTTTAGAATTATATACATGAATAAAGACTAAAATTAATTTCGTCAATCTATTTTATTAATTCTAACACTCCTTTGTGCGAAAACGTTTTTGCGATATTTAGTAAAAGTGTTTTAATAAAATTAATTTACCCAATTCTCTTTTTTCCTTTATAACTAAAAGCGGCTAAAAAAATCAGAGTAATTAAACAGTACTGAATTGTCTAATACCGAAATGTCCTAGCTTCTATATATATATATATATATATATATATTATAAGAAGCTATATATATATATATATATATATATATATATCATCATCATCACGTCGTGCCGCTAGCACGGACATTCTTGACCATCTCTCGACACTTTTCCCGATCGTTCATCGCCTCTGGCAGGTCTTCAGGGCTACACCCCGTAGCTGCTGTATGTAAATTTTTGCACGGCCATATGTGGGGGTCCATAGGAGTACATCATTTATGAGCTCGTCTCTGCTTCTCCATCAATGTCCTACGTGTCTGGTTCGTCTAATTTGGATAGTTTTCGTGATGGGAAGCAGCTGGCCGTACAGTTGGTGCTTTGTGGGGTGTTGCCACCAGGACTTATTCAATATTGCTCGCAACATTCTTGTGTAATTGCTGTCTAGCTTCTTCTCCAGCCATTTTGTTTGCGTCCAAGTGGTGCATCCATACAGCAGTATCGACACGACCACGACTTGGAAGAAACTGTGTTTCATTTTATCGGTCAGGTTTGATTTCCATATGATCGATAGCTTATCGATAGCTGCCCATGCCTTCGTTAGCCGCGTGTCGATGTCTTTTTCGGTTGATGAGACACTGCTTCCTAGGTAGTTGAATCTGTCTACCAGTTTCAGAGAGGTTCCCTCTAGTGTGGAAATGTCGCCTGCTTGATAAAAGCACATATATTCAGTTTTGTGTGCATTGACAAGGAGGCCAATGCCTGCGGCGGCTTGTTCCAAACTATGCTGAAGTGTTTCGGCTTGGTTGGGCGTATTTGCCAGTATCGCTATGCCATCGGCGTAGTCGGCGTCGGTAATTGTTTTTGCGGGGTACCTTCTGCTTCTTTTCTTTGTCAGCTCGAAGCCGTTCTCTCTGATTTTATCGACCGATGTTCTAAGCACGTAGTCTAGGCAGATGATAAAAAGGTATGGGGCTAGCGTGTCCCCTTGTAGTACTCCTGCTACAATGTCAAAGTATTCTGTGTCTCCATCCGGTGAACGTACTTTCATTTTGGTGTTTCTATAGAGAATCGTTATTGCTGCTACGGTTTCTTTTGGTAGGCCGTATGCTAGTAGGATTTGTTCCATCTTCCCTCTATGAATGGAATCGAAGGCCTTGGTAAAGTTGATAAATAGTACGCCTTCAAGGATTCTACTGATGGTCAATATTTGTGAGGTCGTGGATCTATTTCTCCGAAAGCCATTTTGGTTTTCCTAAGGATGTTGTCGATTTTGGGTTCTATGCAGTTTCGTAGTTGGGCATTGTAAATTTTGGCTGCTATGGATGTTATACCTCGGCAGTTCTTGGCTAATCCGAGGTCACCCTTTTTAGGGAAGGGGAAAATGCATCCCTTCATCCATCTGTCTATCGGATTTTGATTATAGACTGCGTTGGAGTGTCGGAGCAGTATGTAGTCGAATTGTCTGGTCTTCCATACTTTTGAGAGAATCTCGTCAAGCCCTGCAGCTTACATTCTTTCAATTTTTTAAGAACAGAGTCGAGTTCTTCTTGCGTGAACGGTCCTAGTTTAATGTCCAATTGCTTACTAATAATTCTGGTGATTGGTTCATGTGTAACTTTCGGTTGGTTTCCTTGTAGATTTTCGAAATGCTGTTTCCACAGTTTTATTCTTTCTTATTGGTTTGCAGCTTTTTAGCAAATTATATATATATATATATATATATATGATTTTATTAAGATCCTTTTAAGTTTTCTGAATGGGTATTGGTTTTAGGTTAGACTTGTTAGTTGAATTTACCTAAATTGTCCCAATCGATTCCGGGTCTGTCATAGCCCGTCATCAGTGGTGGTTTGCATCTATAAGGAATGCTTTTTAGAGTCTTTATTTAATATTCTATTTGTCTTGATATTATTATATTTCTGTTGGGAACGTTGTGTTTGAAATTCGTTCGATGCCATCAGCATTTGTGTTTCATCGAAGTTTGTTATAAAACGTTATATAACGTTATGTTATAAAAAAAAAAAAAAAGAAGTAACCCCAAAAAAAACATAAAAACTTTTTTTAAAAGCTATTAGAAACACTCCTTAAACATGCAAACAACTCCTAATAATGGCCTATGAAAGCGCCCGGGATAAGTTTGGTAAATTCATCCACCAATTCCAAAATGAAACCAAGACACTTTTCTGGAAACTTGAAAGGATCGGAATAAAATTTTATAGAAAAAATGTGTTTTTACAATTTAATAAAACATATATATATATATATATATATATATATATATATATATATATACGTTTAAAATCGTGTGACTAACAAAAATCTGGGGGAATCCTCGTGATGTAGTAGTTAACATACCTGACTATATCTTCGTAGATAGCAAATTCGAACTCAAGTTAGGCTATTACTTTTCCTTTCGTATTACTACCCAACATTTGTCTCTGTCTCCCACCAGACAGGACTAGACACTAGGCCAATGATCCGAAGGTCGACTATAGTAGCGATTTAGGGGAGGGGAACGTCGGACACTAGCTGAAGCTTGAACCCTGCTGTACTATGCTGCTCATCGGCCCATTTAATGAAATGTGGGTCTAATGAGGCAAGCTGGACTTGGACCCAAATCTGGGTCCAGGCACGAATTTCCGATTATAGCTTAAACTGGACCACGGGGTCCAGTGCTATACAACTGTGACAAAGGTGTCCATGATGATTTCGGCCTCAAGTCTGCCATGGAGCATTGACCGTCCAATAGAGTCCGCTGAACAGTCACCCTTGAGAAAGTATGAACCTGCTTATCGCCAAATAATTGGTCAAATCATACCACAACGATTCTTCATAAAAATGGCTTTGGCATTAAATAACTTTCGAAGGTCGATATGCTATAAAATAAAGAAACCAAACCAAACATCTGCTAACGCAGAAAAGTTTAGGAATGAAGACCAAGACGAACCCAGGTCAGCTGGCTTTGACCGACGAATGAAGCTCTGACATGATTAAAAGAGGTCATTACGGTTTGATTTTGGATCTTCTGTGTCAAGAGTCGTTGGCTCACCAAACTGTGTAATTAGGTTAGTAGACCACCCATCAATCATGTCTCGAATAAAGTCACTCCAAAGATCTGGGATCAGATTCCCTATTCACATCTAAATGTTCTAGTCAAGTTTGAGTACAATTCTTAGTGAAATTTTCTTCAATATCATTTCATCAGACGCCATCAACTTCCTTGATTCAGAAACGCAGTGTTGTTTTGCTTTTTTTCTTTGTTTAATGGTATTTCAACCACTGTGGTTATTTAATACGGAAGCCATCTTTGAAAAAGAACTATAATCGCAGTATTAACACATTGCTTGGAGGATAAGAGGATTCATAATATTACTAAACGTATTATTCTGAAAGTGAATGTAATAGCATAACTGGAGTTCGAACTCGATTACTAGGATGTCACAGTCCAACACGCTAGCCACTATGGCACGAGAAATAGCCCTTAGAATCTCAGTTTCCCATGTAACAGGGCTTCTTTCATTAATTATGCTATAATAAATGATGTGATTTAGGATTTTCCAATTAAAGTTTATACTTTATAATATATCATATTTCCAGTTTAATCCATAACCTTATTCCTTATCTTATTGATACATATTTTATATATATATATATATATATATATGTGTGTGTGTGTGTGTGTGTGTGTGTGTGTGTGTGTGTGTGTGTGATTATATACACATAAAACGTGCATTCCGTAGACACATCAATAAACAAATCATACATAGTCACAACACCCCCAATAAATTTTGTAAAAATGTAGCTGATAACAGAACAAACTGCAAATTAAATACTTCAAGTATCAGAAGTGAATTTTATGATTCGACATTCCAACATAAACAAAATCTCTTTTAGCATAAGACCAAAAATCATAAAACGCATATGACATAAGTGTAATGCCCCACACGATTGGTGTAATTCTTAGTTACTATAAGTACCTAATCAAACCAGCACGAACAGTCTCACTCGTTCACACGAGATGCAAACTGCATGTGATGAACTTTACCACTTAAAAAAAATTATTTAAGCATAAAACAAATTCAAAAAACAGTAGTCCCCAGGTCCTTGATAGAGACTAAAGATTGTCAATAGTACTCGTACTTGTGATTACTATAACGGATTGATTGATTTTAACGACATGTTTACCCGACTAGACTTATTTTCTGCCTAAAGGTTAATAAATCAAGTTATTTAAATTTTGGTACAATTTTTTCTGAAGAGAATTTTTTTCCCACTGTCCTATTAAACGCCAATAATTATAAATATATTTTTCCTATTGGTGGGTCTCTTACTTGTAATTCAATTTCGAGTAAGAGTTAATGGCCATGAATGGGGATCTCTATGACTGGAGTCATATTATGAGATGCATATTTTTCCATTACCAGGACACAATATGATAAGAGACTTTAGACAGTTTTTAAACGGCATTTAACCACAGGGGTGACATATCCGCCGACAAGAAAAGACGAATGAAAAATTCAACACTAGATGATGGTCAACTATTTTCAACAAAATAGGCCGGCAAGAGAATCTGTCGCATACACACACACACACATAGATATGTGTGTGTGTGTGTGTGTGTTTGTATGTGTGTGTGTGTATGTGCATACGTACGTGAATACATGCGTAAATTTATGTTCGATTCGTCTAAAATGATGCGTTAAAACAAAATCTGTTGACAAAGAAGTGGTCAGAAAAAAGGCAATCCGCTGAAAAAAAAAAAATCAGTTGTAAAGAGAAATCAAACAGACATTAGCATATTCATAGCCTTTTGAAATGAGGAAGGCAGATGGTGAAGTGAAAGCCACTTGAGACTAGCCAACAATTTTCATGTATGTCCCTCTTCTGCCAAATAAACAATTAAACGAAAACGAGACATTTCTTCTTATTCAGTATTCACTTTCTCTTTCGCCAGTTGGCAAATTTACTAGTCACAGGTTTATTTAGGTCCAACAAGTATTTTTGTACCAAGTACTTCTTCTGTAAACACAAAAAAGGAAGAAGGAAAGTAAAGAAATCGATCAGCTTAAAGAATAGCTCTCGGCTTTACAAGTAGTGCTTGATTTCCACATTATTCCTTTCTTTTAGGAAGGCGTTATTATATCGATCAACCGACAATGTTCAGGAATTGTTTTTTACTTTCACAAGAGAAAAAAAGCCGACGAAGAAATCCATCTCACAAGAGAAAGCGACAATCAACTTATTTATTCTGATTTCGAGTCTGAAGAGCTAATTCTTACCTCTCTGACCAAGATTTCTTTCAACTAAAGCCAAGCCAACCCTCAGTTCGCTCTTTTTGCTGGGCTGCAGAAGAGGAGTACGACCTCTCCACCACTACAAGAAGGCCACAAGTTGGTCGTTGGTGGTGACCGGGATTACTTAAGGACGAGATCATGGTAGCTGAGCATTCGTTGACCCGGCAACCATATTTTTCAAGTGACTTGAAATACTTCTCTTTGGTCTTATCAGGCTAAACAGGTTGTTGGAAAGGTCCAATCCGATCAGTTTGCTGGTCAAGTCAAGTCCTAGCTCTTACATGATTGTCCAGAACAATTTCTTCAATTGCTTTTGAGGCAAACAAATACTCATCTCTATTTCATCTTAACGGTGCTAGAAGATGGTTGCTGAGAGTCAATTACGTTAAAAAAAATAAGTTTTGGCAAATGGTAAATTGTTCGGCACTAAATATAATCCGAAAACCTGAAAATATTACGGTTCGTAATTCTACACCTAATTTGAGAATACTGATAGTATATCCCCATCTCAGTCAATACGAGTAAGCTTGTCCTTCGGAATATTCCAAACACCAGTTGCACTCCGTGTTGACTGGTGAAGCTCATGACCAGCAGACTAAAAAACTCTATTTAGCAAAAAAACAAAAAAAAAAAAAAAAAACAAACAGAATTTCTCTGAAACCGATTCAGAAAATGAAGTTAACAGAATTCCCAAGTTATATGGTATATAATTACAAACCTCTCTACACAGGCAAGCTGTGACACCAAGTCAAATTTTAAACGAAGTTTTGCAGGTTTGATATCAGAGTTTTCCTTCTCCAAGACAGGTTACCTAACTAAAGTTAAATAGCCTAGTGTGTCACACTATTTGCCCATAGCTTCTCCAAGGGTATCAGTGCAAGGCAATGAAACTGGTTAAGGATTTGAACGCGTGTCGACATTTGCATTTCCAACAGCGGTAACCATTACACCACGGGCACCGCCAACATGTATTGTATTAGAAAATTTGAAAGAGTTTTTTAGTTAACAGTGTTAATCGTCCTTGTTTTTTTTTTATCGAAAAAAATCATCTCTAACAGAGCATACGTTTGAAATGTTAAAAAGCTAAGATGTGACACTGAAATTGTTAAAGTAGATGCAATAAGCCATGCCAAGAACTTAATAAAAATGAAAACATTTGACTACCTAAAACGCAAACCCACCCACATGATATACTGAATAACTTAAAGAGAGTTATAAGAAGTTGGCAGTTATCTTTACCGAGACCAACAGAATTAAACAAAAATGGCATTAGGAAAGCAGTATCTGACGATAAACGGATAACTATAAAAAGGGTTTGAGAAGAAAAGGAAACTCCTCTAAATTTTTACATCTAACAAACCGGGGATATTCTAGAGCATGAAAATTCGACATTAGCTGAAAATAGAGTTCTCCAATCGTCCGGGAGACCTGGGTTCAATCCTAGGTCACGTCATACCAAAGACGTTAAAAATGGTACTTGATACCTTCTTGCTTAACACTCAGCAATATAAGGTACGTATCGAGGGTAAAGTGGAGCAATCCAGGGAAATGATTAGTGCCCTCCCCTATACCTCGCTGAAGTAGCTATTGATGCAACCGGACATTGGCCTAGCGGTTAGAGTGTTCGCCAATTGCCCGGGAGACGTGGGTTCAATCCCAGGTCGAGTCATACCAAAGACTCAAAAAATGGTTCTTGATGCCTCCTTGCTTAACACTCAGCATGATAAGGTACGGATCAAGGGTAAAGTGGAGCAATCCAGGGAAAGGAGTAGCACCCTCCCCTACACCTTGGTGTAGTAGCTATCGAAAAGGGAGCCTTCGGGTCACCCTCGATTATGATCGCCAACTTTACTTACGGTCGCCAACTTTACTTAAATCCCTACTCGTTTAAGGTCGTTTGAATGTCAAAAGTAGGGACAGAACCAGGAGAACCGCAGATGATATCTGACATGAGGAAGGTGTGACCAAAGAGACCCAAATCACATAGAGAATGATCTCCCCAATGAAACGAAATGCTCAAACAGTCAAGAAAACCTTCCCGGATATTATAGATCTTGTTGAATAATCAAAAAGAAAGAAAAAAACATGAAGGTAAATTATAGAAGGAACATATGACATTCGTTGAAACAAGAAAACGGTTACACCTTTCAAGAAAAACACATACCATATTTACCCATCCCCTCCGCTCGGGCAGGATATGACACGAGATCAATTTTTAAGCGGAGTTTAACAGGTTTGAATTCAGAGTTTTCCTTCTCCTAGACTAGTTGCCTCCCCAAGGCTGAAGAACCTAGTCTGCCCTACTATTTACCGATAGCTGGAGGGAGAATAATTGGATTCAAACCTTTCCCAAGGGTATTAGTGCAATGTGAAATGCAATCAGTCGGGTCCAGGATTTGAACTCGTGTCGCCGTGTCCATATCCTGCGACGATAACAATTACACCACGGCCACTTTGCCTCAGTGAACTAACCCACATCAACAATAACAAACACTTGAACAAATACAAAACTCTCTTTGAAGAACTCGTCGGACTCGGTCCAGATAAATGGCCAAAGTTTCAGGAAAAGTTTTAAAAAATACACTCAGCCAAAAATAATGAAGCAAAACCACAAATTATACAAAGCAAATCTTAGAAAAACACTCATACCACATCACAAATATCAATAGATAACATCAGACCTGTCCTTAGATTTATCACATACACAAAATCTACCGCTCAAACACAAACTACTCCTCTAAAATACAAAGTCCCCATAAAAGAGCCCAGGCATGTCCAGTTCGTCCACCAAAAATATATTAAAGACATACTAAAAACTTGATCTTTCAAAATGCCAAAACCAATCAAACAAAAACCTGAAGATCTCATTGATCAATCTGGAAAAACGCCATATTAACACCAAAGTTAACAATGACCCCCCCCCAAAAAAAACATTCAAACAACCCCAACCATACTCGATAGTGACTGCTCAACGTCAAGAATAAAATCGTCAAGATGTCATTACAAACAAAATAATACAGCGAACAAAAGGAATGCAACGCCCACTGACCAATCAAATTTTAAGGGTATAAGAAGTCTGGGTGAGTTTATATTCTTATCCTCATTCACTAATCTTCATTGTAGGTTGTTCAGGCTAAAAAGTAATGAATGATGGAAGAAAGACAGAGATACTTTCAAACAGTTTGTATTACCAGGTTTAAAACTATTTCGTGGAGTGGAATATTTTTCATGAAGCAGGAAAAATAGCTGTGCTTCGGTCGAGCTGTATGAAGAATCTGAGGAGTTTCTTTTTTTGACGCTAGGAAGCTCATAATTTCAGACATGCTTATATTGCCTTTTCTTTCAGATGCATTCAGGGAGATTGTTTTTTATTATCTATTTTATTTTGCGTTTATTTTATCGTTTTTTTATGTTATAATTTTTTTCTTATTATCAATCCCTACAAAAGTCAAACAGTTTCAATGACAACCAAGTAGCATATAACGAGAAACTCAATGTGAAGGGGAAAAATAATAGAAATCATTACCCTTTGCTACCTTCAATGTATCCCGGAGAGCAATACTTTAGAAAAGGCCATGAAAAATGCTGCCCTTTTTATAGAGGAAATATAATTTTCTTCCTTGTAGAAGTAACACGGCCTGTAACTAGCTGATAGTTTTCGAAAAGAGATGATTGGTGAAATGGATCCACTATCATACATTTTGGATGATCATATTAAAATTTGCCCCTGTTACACCATACAATCAAATGAGGCTGACTAATAAAGGAATTAAACGCAAACGGTATAATAGTTGAATTCCTACATCTCCCCACTCAACACCGAGGTAAATAGAAATTTTCAAGACTATGAGTAGGTATGAGAAAACACTGACAAGTCATTTGTTAGGACATCTGTGCCCTTTGTAATAGATTTTGTAGATTTGATCCTTTGCTTCTAGAATTTTGCTCAACATCGGAAGCCATCTTTTTAGAAAACCAAAACATGGTGGGAGATGTCGGTTAGCACAGAGACCACGGATTGTCACAAAACATGTTTTCTTCCTTTTATTTTATGAGTAGAATATATTTCTGTGTAGACTAGAATAAGGTCAATGCCACTCTTTCCTAGAATCAAAGTGATCAAAATGTAGTATGTGTACCCATGAAAAAAGCATGAAATAAAATTAAATGATAAAAATGACCATCATACACACATTATTTCCTGTTGTATTTATTTTGGAGAATTAGTTTGGTTTGGTTTGGTTTGGTTTATTTTTATGACATACCAACCATTCTAGGTTATCTAATGCCAAATCCATCATTATAAACATAAACCGTGCTATTTCCAACAATTCAATTTAGCATACGTATAAAGTTTTGCTCGAGTTGACCCATAGGTGCCACCACTCCGGGTTAGAGTGAACGTCGGAGCGATTGCAATAAAGGAATACTCCTCAATACCCAACGTTCCTGTATTACTGGAAACTCACCATTAGATTGTTTAGTTTCATGTCTTGGACATTCGATGAGGGAGTCTTACCCCTCAGCAGAGATGCAGTCGGTATATTCTACAGACCCCACCCACCCAAACGAGTGGGCCAAGTGTAAAATGGTTTGCATTTAATACGTTTTGAAATAACTATTTATTTATGCTTATGTAAATTTTATAGCCTCTTAGAATAACCACAGATATCCAAATGTTGCAGAAACAATTGTATTTTAATGCATTGTAATTCGTATTGTATGCGTAAAGTAGGATGTGTCACCGTGGCGAAATAGCTTCAGTGTTACGCTTCGTTTTCAACGTGCGCATGTTCGAACTCCAGTTGTGCAATTTCGTTCACTTTCAGTCGAATTACCCTGGTATGAACCCACTGTTCCCCGTAATGGGATAAAAATATCTTTACTGTTCTTCTATGATATTAGGATTAATTGGTTGTTTGGGTTTTATGACATATCAACCTTTATAAGTTATTTATCACCAAATCCATTTTTATGCAAATAGTTCTATTTCAAACAATTCAGTTTAGCATGAGTACATAGTTTAATCGCCAAAAACATTTCTATTACAAGCAATTCAGTGTATTCAAACAGTTCTAATTTAGCTAATTCAGTCTTGTATAAATACAGATTTTGCTTACTCACAGTTAAATGTCAAAACAGTTTCATATGATATATATTAAATAATTCAGTTAAGTGTAAGTAGAGTTTAACAGTTTAACAGTCAAAAACATTTCTATTTAAAGCTATTCAGTTTAGTCAAACATTTATAATTCAGAATATTCCGTTTAGCATAAGTATGCAGTTAGTTCTATTTAACCTATAGATAGGGCCCTACCAGGTGCTACGATTCCGGGCCGGAGTGGACATGGGAGCAATGGCAATGAAATGGTTCTCTGCATTCGCCAAAGCTCCAGCATCACTGGAAACTCACCATCAGATTGTTTACTGTCATATCCAAGTCACTCATTGGGAGTCTAACCCCTCTGCAGGGGTGCAGTTGGTGTATTCTCCAGCCCCAGCCGACTGGGCAAAAGGATAAAATAACCTACAAAGGTTTATATAGGAAACAAGGAAATCAAACCAAACTGAGTTCCTGATCAGAAAAGGTGGATTCAAAAGAATAAATTAATCAATGAGGTTGATTAAATATCATATAATTTTTTTTATCGAACCCAAACTTGACTATAAAAATCGGGTATGAACAGGTAATTGCTCACTCTGACCCCATATTCTTGGAGAAACATTATTCAATGCGTGATTCATTGATATTAAGTCAATTTCATATAATCTGATGTAATTGTTGTTTGATTGGTCAAAGTCACTGGACATGAAAAACCTGGATGAGATCATAATGAATCATTCAATTTTCTCAGAACTTCTTTTCTTTTTTTTTTTTTTTTTGAAGGTGTTTGTTTTCTTCATTTAATGGCATATCAGTCTTCGAAGGTTACTTAATGTCAAAGACAACATTGAAGAAGCAACAGTGGGTTGGACCCTTTAACCAATAGTTGGGTGATAAGTGGATTAATATATTTCCTAAGGGTATTAGTCCAAATGTGAACGTAATACTGGGACTGAGTTCGAACTCGCTCACAAGGATGTCACAGTCCAACGCGATAAACACTACATCATGGGACTCTTCACGGTTTTTGTTTGACACATTACTTTGAACATACATACACAAACACACACACACACACACACACACATATATATATATATATATATATATATATATATATATTAGAGTATTGAATAACTATATTAAGCTAGTCAAACAGCCTGGAATGAATAGTTTACAACTGTAACTTTGAGCGCCTAAGCACCTTGGGTTGGGTAATAGTTAGCAAGCTAGACTTGCAAAGTAGCATGAATGGGTTCGAGTCTTATTGAGTACCTAATTTAAATGTGTTCTAACTAATCAAAAAGGATCATTTCAAAGCGTACCAAATTGTCCTGGTACTGAAGTGACATGATACTATATATATATATATATATAGAGAGAGAGAGAGAAAGAGAGAGTACGTGTGTCTCTAGTATCTCTAGGTCTTCAATGTTAATCAAGTTCATTTCTTTATAAATGTACAATTCTGAATATTAGACGAATTTTAGTATTTGACCATATATTTTTTAATACAATTCATAAAATCTCTTGTGCCAGTGCACGTTTTCACCACTGAAAGTTCACAAAATATTATTTTTGCTTTATGTTTTGTGTGTTTCAAAACAAATATCTTTGACTTACTTTAAGGGCCTATCTATGTGGCAACTTGAATCTTTGATGTTAACCTCACTATGTCCGGGTCAGTGGAACAACTCATAGGTCCACCTACACACACAGAAAATACATTCACTCATGTTCACTCAAGCACGTATATATATTTGATAGCTTTCAAATCTTTTTCGGCTCAATATCGTATTACTAAATTTCCTTATTTAATATTTTGATAGAAAAACATTTTCCCTCAAAATATATATATTAAGTTGAAAGAAAAATATATTATTTGAAAGACGCTGAGTAAAACACATTTGTTATTTTTAAAGGTTATTTTTCATTATTTCAGCAAATGTATTCATGTGATTCTTGTAATTTAGAAAGTTTTCGTTTATTTTATCTGGCTAATTTTTCATGGATCTGAAATAAATAGCCACGTTAGATTTTTTATTTGTGTGTGTGTGTGTGTGTGTGTTCAAATAGCGTAGTTGTTGACGTGCTGGCCAGTGACATCGTTGTAAGCAAGTGCTAACTTGTTATATAGTTATTTACACATTCATGTATCACAACGACACAATATCAAAGACAGATACATGAAGGAAAACGCAGGAAGAAACGACGCAAGAATATTTCGTTAACAGTTATATTTACCTCTCGCTTTATTGCAAGGGTTCGAAAGGGTTGTTCAAGGTTTGCATGTGAGAGGGTGCTGGAGACCGAACATAAACTTCATATTTGGACCCCAACTCTTTATGACCGTCACGTTGTGTCTTTCTTGTTTTCTTGATGTTCAACCGGAGGCCTAGGGCTCACTCTGCTGGATGCTGGCTTTCTTTATGGCATCTTATCAGCATCTTCTCTGGACCCCAAACTCCATCGGGGTTTCCGAGTGCCCCCTCGGTCGGGTGTGGCTTTCCCTACCACATCTGGTCTCTAGCTGTCTGGAATTATACTGGCAACGGCTTTGGCACCCAACTTAACTTAATTATATAATAATTCAACGCCCACACGATCGCCCACTGGATCTTTGAAATCGAATGTTTAATCGTCATCAGGCGGAAATAACTATCATGCAGTTCACAGGTCACTCTCTGTAGTGGCACCGTGGGACCTTCACCTTGTCCCATATTATAAGCCTTAATCCGCCCACGCGATCTCTTTTGATTACTGGCCATTGGAATGTGTCACTTCCTTCTGGTGCATCACCTTTGGGCCGGGTCGAAGGTCAAAATATAACAAACTCAGTCATAATTAAACTCACACATACTGGATAACAGTGGATGAAATTTATATTTTAGAAAGCATATAAACCAAGCTGCCTATATCTGTAAAGATCAGTCGGCTGGGACTGTAGGATATACAGACTGCATCTCTGAAGAGAGTTAAGACTCTCCATTGAATGTCCTGGAGATACCGATAAACAATCTGATTGTGAGGTTCCAGTAATGCTGGAGCTTGGGGGAATACGAAGTACCCCTTTAATGCCATCGCTCCCAGGCCAACTCTGGTCTGACATGTAGCACCTGTTAGGGACCTATCAATGAGTCAAAAGTATTTGACATTCAATCTGAGTGTAAACAAATGACTTATGCTGAACTGAATTGTTTGAAATAGAATTGTTTGATCACTGAACTGTGTATAAACAAATCACTGATCTCTACTTGAGTTGTTAGTGATATATAGCAATACTTAGAACCATTTAAGTGTGTGTAGACGAATGTATAGTGTTGAATAGAATAACTAGTGTTAAATAGTAATACACTCTTGAAACCATTGAACTGGGTGCCAAGAACGACCTCAGGTTCGTTTCAAAATGTTATCAACAAAATGTGTTTGCGAATCATATGCATCTTATATGCATTTATAAAAGGGTTTGGCCTTAAATAACCTACAATGTTTAATATGCCATAAAACCAAACCAAATCACACCTTATATACCCGTGTAAAAGTTGATCCTGTGTATAGTTTACACTTTAATAGGAGCAGTGTAATATAATTGCCGAAGGATTTCGGTTCATGCCTTTGGGTTTAGTTAGGCTGAGAACCTTTCGGCTCAGCACATGGGTTAGTTAGGTGCAACCTCGATGCGTGCGCACAGAGCGACATGACACTCAGAGATGTCACAATAGCCTGAGATGATGAAACGGGTGACAAAGTGCGGGTGACGTCACGCACCGGAAGCGCGCGGAGGTTTTTGGGGATTTCGAAGAAACTTAGCCAGTTGAAACTAGACACTGAACGAGGAGGTTCGACTTTTGGGGCTCGCTGAGGCGAGACGAATTTGCGGGCCATGAGTGCCGCACAAGATAGGGGTCAGATGAAGAAGCCAGCATAAAAAGATTGTGTCTCTCTCCTTATGTCGAAACCTTTAACTCAAAAGTAATAAAAAGGTTTCGTACCTGAACAAAGAAGTCGTTACGTGTTTTCGAATTTCGAGATTCCGATGTTCTCTTTATGTATACATGTTATCTAAATAAGTTACTGCAGCAATTAATTAATACATTAAATCATTTTTAAGCTAAGTATTCGAATTAGGCATTTCCATCCAATTTGAATTCCAATCTTACTAAATCATTATTCCCTGTATGGTATTGTAATATTTTTGCTCTCTTCTACATGGAAATTTTGATTCTTCGAATTGGTTTCCTTTGGTTTCTTTGTTTAATGCCAAAGCCATTCTCCTAGAAGAACAGTAGTGGTACTATTTAACCCATAGCTGGGAGGATAAGGGGGTTCATACCTTTCCCAAGGGTATTTGCCCGAAAGTGAACGTAATACCGCGACTAGAGTACGAACTCGCTTACTACGATTCGGCAGTCTATCGCTTTAACTATTACACCACGAACACACCCCGCTTCGAATTGGGTACATACTCCAGTCATATTCTACAAATGCCGATCGCTATATCAACAATTCCATTGTTTTTAACAGGAAATTTGTTCGCTATACTGTCGACAAATTTTATGCAGACACTCATGTAATATTAATCCCCATCAGAAATGGAAACGATCACCCAAGTTCAATCCTGACCGAGGTTGGTTGCATTTCCCATAGCGCGAATTGTAAAAATGACCATGTGTCAAAAATATAAGTGAAAGATGCTCTAACGTGAGAGAAGGTTATGACGTCACGATTTGATTTGGATCCCCAGATTCAAGTGATGCATCACTAAAACGAAGCGGGTGCACTGTTAAAAAATAAGAAACAAGGTAAGAGGAAAAATAATCAATCCAGAAAGTTCTTCCAAGGTCACGTAATAGCGTAAAATAAAATGAGATTCGATTTTAATCTCACAAGAGAACTAAAAAATTAAAAAGACACTTCCTTTGAATAATTTGTTCAAGGGAAGTGACAGCTTCCCTGAAACTTATCTAACTCCACCAATGCTTTAGCTGGCTTTCTGTATTAGATTAGAATTTCCATTTAAATTGTTAGTATTCAATGCTATATATATATATATATATAATGTGTCAACCAAAAATGTGAAAAAAATACAGTTTTCTTGTCTTCCTTCTCAGTCCCAGTAAAAAAAAAATAGTTTTCTTTATCTCCGACGAAGTCATATAGAACTCGTTTTCTTCTTTCTCCCATGGTTTCTCTCAGGAAGTCTCAGGTGTTCTAAAAATTTTACTATCAGCCAAAGATCACTCTGGCTTTTATGGGTTGCTGAGTCGATGTTCGTTTATCGCGCGGGAAATTTGAATAAGCCACGCGTCTCTTTGAAAGTGGATGTTTGCTCAGCACGAAATTAAGCTTACTACTGCTACTTGAGCTTTCTCCAAACTCTAGCAATAAATTATATTGCGATTAAAAAAAAAAAACAGGCAAGTAACATGCTAAATCATATCACGTAAACAAGACATATCACGTAAACAAGACAGTTTAGAATGTGAGTGCTACATGCTGTGATCTTGTTCTGTGCATGACAATAAAATGCATTTGATATTGAGGCCCAGGTCCTTAAGCTTTAGGGAATGTTGAGTACACCTTTATTGCCATTGCTCACAGAAGCACTCTGATCGAACTTTATTGTTCTAATTAGGTTCTAATCTATGGATCCAAAAGAAATGCCAACTCATCTACAAAGAATTATAATTCATATTAAATAGAATTAGTCATGTTGAAAAGCAATATTTGAAACAATTGCCGTGCTTGAAACCATATAAGTATGGGCAGCAAAAAACTGATAGTACAAAAAAAAACACTTGAAATCATTTAACCATGTGCAAATAAAACTATTAGTGTTAGATAGCTATGAACGAATCCATTTAACAGTGTGCAAATAAACCTAAAAGTGTTAGAGGACAATACTTGAACCTACTGGACCGTGTGCAAAAGAATTAATAGTGTTACAGGACAATACTTTAACCCATTGAACTGTTTGCAAATAGAATTATTAGTGTTAGAGGACAATACTTAAAATCATTTAACTTTGGGTGAATAAAACTATGAGTGTTAGCAACAAATGGATCCATTTAAATGTGTGGAAATATATCTAACAGTGTTAGAGGAAAATACTTGAACCCATTGAACTGTGTGCAATTCGAATTAATAGTGTTAGAGGACAATACTTAAAATCATTTAACTGTGCGCAAATAGAACTAATAGTGTTAGTCTACAATATTTTAAAGCATTTAACTGGGTACAAAAAATAAGCGCTGACTCGTCTAAAATACGTTTACCTACAAACTATTCATTTTCAAATCATATATGATAGTAAAGTTGCCAATTTTAGTCGACAGTGACCCAAGAGGTATCTTTTCAATAACCTATTACATGTGGGGACAAGCGCTATTTCTTTCCCTGGATTGCTCCATTTTACCCTTGATATGTACCTTATTATGCTGAGTACTAGCCAAAGAATTATCAAGAGCTATTTTTTTTTAATCTTTGGTACGACGCGACCTGGGATTAAACCCCAGTCTCCCGAGCCATTAATGAACTTTGTACCGACGAGAAAATATGAATTATATATATACTTATATAATACATGAAAAGAGAATTTAGTATTGATTTAACTACAATGGTTGATATGCCATAAAACACAACCAGCCAACTAATCAGCCTACTGTGGTCAGTCGTATTGAAGTAGTTGGTGTACTAACACATCTTGCATTTCATTAATCGATGTGTTTTAAAAGCCGCACATATGAACATGCAATATAATCTAAATCGGGAATTTATATTTGGAAAGTGGGAATTGGGATATAATCCCGATGAAGCAGCCAAAACATTTACTGAGTCAAAGGTTGAGATGCATTTGATCAAAGTGACTAGATAGATCAAGAAATTTCATTCGGGTTGCAAAAATCGCGTCGATCAGGCAAGATCAGGTAGCTGAGAATATCACATGAGCAGGGTTACTCACAGTCCTGTGTGTTTTGTCATCTTGACAACCACAGCAAAATCATCCGGTGCTGTTGAGTTGTGTCTCGCGTTAATAAAACATTGCAAAACATTTGACTAACGGAAATATTTTATGATCAGTTTCCTTTCTTATTATCTCATATGAACAAAGTGTTGTATACCCATATACAAATACAAGAGGAAACATAATCAAACATAATTTACAAACTTCAATGAACGAACGAACACACTTCTTTGTAAAAATATATTCCTCACACTTTGTTCGCGAAAGGGTTGATATTTCTGTGGTGTGTGAGAGATGGGTGGAGAGACATATACTCAGAGAGAGGACTTCTTCTTCCTATATCTTCTTCCGGGTGCCAACGCTTGCACCCCCTTGCAAGCTCGTCAGAGACGAGCTGATCGGCTGCGTGTTCCACGCTTGACTGCGATTCTCTGCCGCTGACTAAAACTGACTACGTGGTTCTTATCACGTGATCCCCTTCCGGTTACACAACTGTTCGACCTGAGTGCCCTGACGCGCCGTCATCTTGTTTACTAATCAAAATGTGACAGCTTACCAAAGCACACGGGGTCACTAGGAACGAACCGAAATTCATGTCATATGTTATATAATAAAAGGATTTTAACAGAAAGGTATATAGACTTCTATTTCATTTGGCACACATACACGCTCTCTCTCTCTCTCTCTCTCTCTCTCTCTCTCTCACACACACACACACACAAAGTTTAATTTGATGGGAGCTAAGTGCCCATAAAATGCTGTTTCGTACACTGCTGCTTCCAGGATTTCTTCAAAACAGAACGCTGCCTTTTTGTATCGATCCCATGTAGCTCTTTATTAGATCGTTCCTTCAGCGTACAAGAGGAACAATTATAGAGTAGATCAAATTTCTTGATGCTTAATAACCTACCAATAGCAGCCCACATAATATCTATGCGAATGCAAGAAAACAGACACATACACACACATATATATGTATACGGGGTCATCCAAAAAATTTTATGACCCAGTCGGCTAGGATTGTAAATACACTGACTGCACCATTCCCGCCATAACGAGTGTCCTGGATATGAAATTAAACCATCATACGATAAGACTCCAGTAATGCTGGGGCTTGGGGTTATAAGGAGAACACCTTCATTGCCATTTCTCCAAGATCTACTCTGAGCCTGAGTGGTAATACCTGATAGGGTCCTATCTATGGGTCAAATAGAAATGTTTTACTGCGTGCAACCAAATGACTTATATTGAATTGAATTGTTAGAAATAAGTTGAATTTTTAGAAATAAAATTGTTTTACTGTGTTTAAACCAATGACTGATGCTTAATTGAATTGTTAGAGATGCAGGGCAATACTTGAAACCATATAATTTTGAAGACTTATGCTAAATTGAATTTTTAGAAATAGAACTAGCTGATTATTTAACAGTTTATAAAACAATGACAGATACTTAATTGAACTGTGAATAATACATAGCAATACTTGGAATTGTTGTATAGCCGAAATAAAGGAAAACAATACTTGTTTATAAAAACATACTTCGTGTTTATTTACAAAATGGTCGAAAAGAATGAGTCGGGCACAGGACTAACGGAGGACTGCTATCTTTGACACCTTACCTTCATCAGCAGCGTTGTGATTCTCAATTCAGAGCACCACTTAGTTCTTCTTTGACGGGGCTGATTTGCGTAATTTCCCTACGCAGAGACGTTGGCTCCAAAGCCATATCCAAGGCGGTTTCTGTTCAGACTTACTGCTTCCCCTGACAAATCACCTGTCCTGTGGAAGTAGAAAATGGGTGCTTATATAGTATTTTTAACACCCACCCATTTTCTTTCCGGTTCGTGATTCATTTCCTGTGTTTCCTTTGTTTACCCAGGGGCACATTCTGCTCACAAAATCTCTAACTGACGGGTCTATCAAAGGTAAATATATAACAGAATCATTTAACTGTATGGAAATGAATGAATAATGATGGATGGAATAATTAAGGATTGGTTTGGTTTCTTTGTTTAATGGCATATCAACCTTTGTAGGTTATTTAATGCCGAAATCATTCTCCTAGATGAATAGTAGTGGTACTATTTAACCAATAGCTGGGAGGATAAGGGGGTTCACACCTTTCCCAAAGGTATTTGCCCGTAGTGAACATGATAGTTCGACTGGAATACGAACTCGCGTACTACGATTCCGCAGTCCATCGCTTTAACCATTTCACCACGAATATGGAATAATTAAATAGTAATATATGTAACCACTTAACCGTGAACAAACAAATGATTGTTACATTGTTCCAGTTACATAGAAATACTTGAAACTATTTAACTATGTACCAACAAATGATTAATAGTAAATAGAAATATTCGTGTTAGATAGAAATACTTGAAAACATATAGCTATATACAAACGAATGAGCTCAGGCTCGTTTAAAAATGCAACTACAAAAGAAGTTTAGAAATCATACATATTTAATATATATATATATATATATATATATATGTGTGTGTGTGTGTGTGTGTGTGTGTGTGTGTAAAAATACTAAACAATGATTGATATGCCGTGTAAACAAATCAAACCAAAAAAAAAAATATATAAAAGTTACAAGCTTCAGCAAAAAAGAAGAGCTTAGATGATAATATTTGTTGTTGCATCATACTACCATTTCTTGTAAAACTAGAATATTCTCAATTTACTTTTCTAGCTGTTTAAGAAGTAGTAGTCCGTTGGTAAAGCAAAGAAATCAGCAATGCTTTTCTTTCTGGGCGAATATTTCTCAAGTATATATATATATATATATAGTAGTATTCGGTCCAGTTAAACCAGAGTTATGAGTAATTCCTTCAGAACAAGAAAATCATTCAGGAGCTGAACATTTAAATTTTCCTGGTGGAGAGCTCAATGTAATTTTTTTACAGTGCAATATTTCTTTAAGTAAAAACCAAAGACCGGTTAATTTAGGATTATAAATTTATTTCCATCCTGTTTTTCAGTTTCTGGTGTAAACTAAAAACACGAAGAAAAATATCTGAAGAAGTCCTGTTATATTTTTCTTCGTGTTTTTGGTTTACACCAGAAACTGAAAAACAGGATGGAAATAAATTTATAATCCTAAATTAACCGGTCTTTGGTTTTTACTTAAAGAAAAAAAAATATATATATATGTATATATATGTATATATATATAACAGCTTGGAACGAGCCGCCGCAGGCATTGGCCTCCATGTCAATGTTCACAAAACGGAATACATGTGCTTTAATCTAACAGGTGACATTTCCACACTAGACGGAAGCTCCCTGAAACTAGTAGACAAGTTCACCGTCCTAGGAAGGAGTGTCTCATCAACCGAAAAGGGACATCGACACGCAGCTTACGAAGGCATGGACAGCTATCGATAAGCTATCGATCATATGGAAGGCAGACCTGACCGATAAAATGAAACGCAGTTTCTTCCAAGCAGCGGTCGTATCGATACTGCAATATGGATGCACTACTTGACACTAACTAAACGGCTAGAGAAAAAGATAGACGGCAATTACACAAAAATGCTGCGAGCGATATTGAACAAGTCATGGAGACAACACCCCACAAAGCGCCAACTACACGGCCACTTGCCTCCCATCACGAAAACTATCCAAGTTTCATTGGCCAGATATGCAGGACACTGCTGGAGAAACAGGGACAAGCTCATAAGTGATGTATTCCTATGGAACCCCTCATATGGCCGAACAAAAGCTGGACGGCCAGCTCTAACATACATACAGTAGGTCTGTGAGGATACGGGATGTAACCCTGAGGACCAGCCAGAAGCGATGAACGACAGGGAGGAGGGCGAGAGAGGGTCAGGGATATCCGTGCTAGCGGAACAACATGATGATGATGATATATAACAAGGTCTTTTTACCATACATGTCTGACGAAAGCATCAAGCTGGAAACATACACGGATATGAACAAAATAAAGAAATAAATACTAAAAAAAATTCAAATCTCTCCGTGGACCTAATCATTTTAATATATATATAATATATATACTAATATATATATATATATATATATATATATATATATATATATATATATATAAGAGGCGTTCTTGGGGTAATGCTTACAATCGTAAGAAATAGGCAATGTGTCATTTTATAACCTGACAAGACTGTTTACATTTCATGTAGTGCAAATGCCCTTGGGAAAGGTATAAATCCAACTATTGTGTGTGTTTGTGTTTGTGTGTGTGTGTGGAGGTGTGTGTGTGTGTGTGTGGAGGTGTGTTTTGTAAGAAATTAATGTCACATATGATTGCAATTATGGCAAATATATTTTTATTTAGAGCAGTGCTATTTTGCCTTGTATTATACAAAGATCATGGGAAAATACATGCATGCATACATATGCGCACATTTACTGGGATTTTTTAATATCTTATTGTTTTTCGAGTATATAAATGCCATCTATCGCCAAAGTAAAGTTATTTCAAAATTTATATAGAATGTTGAGATATTTCTTTCCCTGCTATTAAGATATCAGATAATTTAAATATTATTGGTCAAGTCCTTAAATTACGAAATGATATTCCTTTTTCTTCACCACGACCCTGTAGATCAGAAATGATACTAATTTTCCTATAACATTATCTATATTAACTACGCCTATAAATGATATATACAGCAGTATAATGAATATTAATCAATAAAACCATTGTAAACCAGTAAATAGAATTACCTATGTAAAAAAGTGGGGAGCTGTATCATGATTTATGTTTTATGGACTATAATAAAATAATTTCAGGAGGTGCCAGTGGTGTAATGTTTATCGTCGCAGGAATTGGACACGGCGAAACGAGTTCAATTCCTGGACTGATTGCATTTCACATAGCACTAATACCCTTGGGAAAGGTATGAATCCAATTATTCTCCCTCCAGCTATGGGTAAAATAGTAGGGCAGACTAGGTTCTTCAGCCTTCGTGAGGCAACTAGTCTAGGAGAGGGAAAATTCTGAGTTTAAACCTGTTAAACTCCGCTTAAAAAATTGACCTTGTGTCATATCCTTCCCGAGCAGAGGGGTTGGGTAAATATGATAATCAAATAATTTCAGAAACACTGAATCGTAAATTTTTTGCCCGTTATTCTTTATTTTGGAATGGAAAGTATCATTATATATATATATATATATATATATATATATATATATATATATATATATATATATATATATATCCAGTCAGTGTTCGAAGACAATAGCTGTGGATCACTCGCGTATAGAAAAATGAGAAATTTCATATAAATCTATGAGAGTGCTCGATGTATTAACTGTTGTTATAAATTTACTATCCAGGTTTATATAATACAACTCACATACAGAGCGTGTATAATGTAATTAGAAGAAAACTCAAACCTGGTTAAATTGGCTTTATAAACTTATTTCGGCAAAGAATCTCATTATACTCATCTCATTAGATGACGTCACACGTTTGATTTGAGTTTGAAAAACAGCAAATATGGATTACAATCTCTTTCTCTCTCTCTCTCTCTCTATATATATATATATATATAAGTGTATACATGGTTGTGAAATTTATGTATATCACTCACTCTCACTGTCTCTCTCTCTCTCTCATTATAAACACTCGCACACAAATACACACACACACACACACACATATATATATATATATATATACATTAACATATACTTTTCAATTTAAAAAAAATTGATTTTGATGGGAGCTGATGTCCATGACCTATATTTGAGTAATAATCTTCCAAGGTTTAAATTTAAACATACTTTTAATGACTAGGGGCGTGCGTTTGCTTTAATATTAATTCTATAAATTTAATGTTGGTTATTCTCTAGACTGTGTGGAAGAAAGTAAAAGCAAAGGAGGAAGAGAGAGAGAGAGAGAGAGAGAAAGAAGAAAGAATGAAAGAGAGAGAGAGAGAGAAAGAAAACAACTCTCCCTATGCCTGTTATGTTGTACTGATGCTGTATTTGAAAAAAGAACGCAGAAGACTGTGTGTCATTTTGCAACATTTTGGGAGTAATGCCCCACCACCGGCAACAACAATACGACTATAACAAAACAAAAAATTTAGCATGAGATAAAAACTATTCAGCAATTCACAATGTAACGTTATCTCTGAGCCAAATTCTCTCTTCCCCCACCTCTCTCCCTATTTCTCTCTCTCTCTCTCTCTCTTTGGACATCGCATCTCTTCATCGCAGAGAATTAGTAAGTTGATTTAATACGAAAGAAAAGGCTGATATCTCAAATAAATCCTTCCACTGAAAGATGCTTGTTGAGATAATTTTGAAACATCTTTGGTTTATTTGCTTCCACATCTCTTATCGCTTCCAGCTACTGCGATGTTTTTTTGTCTTGGAATTAAAATCGAAACAGAATCTGAATTTTAAGCAATGGTGAATAAAATTTCCATGAATTTTTTTTGACAATGTCTCGCTTTGTTAATGTGTAATTGGTTAGTGCTATTGTTCGTGGTTTGGATATGAAATGTCCTTTGGTTTTAGGTATCAATGCCAATTGGAGATATCATTAGAATATTTGACTATTTACATTTATAAGAAAGAAAGAAAGAAAGAAAGAAAGAAGAAAGAATATATTAGAAAAAAAATAAAAGTAAACATTGCAGATGAAAAGAAAATAATCAGATATTCAATGAATTGGGAATATAGATTTTTTTTTTAAATTACTGAGGAAAAGAAATCAAAATGTTAATGAGAAAGAAAGAAAGAACGAAAGAAAGAAAGAAAGAACATTTTAAAGATTAAAAATAGAAAAATAGAATACGTGAGGAAAAAAAAGAAAATGTAAAAATAAAAAAAGAGAGACAAATGTAAAAACAAAAGAAAAATCAAAGAAATAAAGAAAGAAAAGAAAAGAATTTTAAAAAAACTGGACAGTAAAGAAGCCAAAAAATTATATATATATAAATATATATATATATATATATATATATATATATATATATATATATATAATATATATATATATTAGATTACTAGGGAAATAATATTTGATTTTAGACTAAACTAAAGTTATTAATTCACAATTGTAACTGTGTTTTTGTCATCTATACATTTTTGAAATCGAATCACAAAATCGTTGTGCCTGAGCGATAAAATTCAAAAGGTTTTGATACCAAAAATCTTGAAATTTAGATTCTACTTAAGAGCGGAATGTTTTGTGGCATAAAAGGATGTCCAGATGCTTGAAAACATGGTAGTTAGCAGGATAAGAGATCTGCAGAATATATGGTGGATGGGGGAAAGTGTCATATCCAAGTGAATGACCTTCAGCAGCGTCATCAAGGTAAATGTGACCGAGCATTACATAAGGTAAAATAATGACCCGGCTTGATCTCATGCTAAGAAAGTAAATGCAGGATTTCTTCTTTTCAAATTTATGATAAGGAACATATAACCTTCAAAATCAAATCCTCAAGAAGTGACAAAAAAAATTAACGAAGAGTACATTTTAATCTTTTGGAATATAACGTTTTTATACAACTATACGTCGCCGCTCAAAATATCTGATTCGTCTTACTTCGATGGGTTGTGAAATAGGAGATATATATACACGCGCAATGTATACAATATGAGCACATACGCATAAAAACAGATGCAAAAGCACACAAACACCCCCCATATATATATATATATATAGTCATCCACAGACAGACTGTTTCGTTCTATCAGAACTCTTCAGTGTGGCTAGACACGCAGGACGCTCGAAGCCGGGATCGAAACCCGTCCAGCTTTACGTTAGACTAAGTCTCAGACCTCTTGGCCACCAAACAGACCAGGTTGCCCAAGGGAATTTTTAAGGTATTTATTTAGCAACAGCAACAACAGCCGTATATATATATTTATATATACCAGTGGTCTTTGTTTAGAATACGCAGCATATCCCCAAGAGACCTCTTGAAGAATAGGTGTCCTGTTTTTGACACTAAACTGAATAAGCTGATTAGCCTGGAAGATCTGATAATTTTCGCCCACATTGGTAGTATCTTTTAGGGTCCCATTTATGGGTCAAATAAATTGACTAGCAAGTAATTTGCATTAGATAAAGATGCCTGATATCATGTAACTATGTGCAAACACCGAGAAAAGAAACTGTGCAATAAGTTTAACTATAAAAAAAATGCAAGTAATTCCCTAAAATCTGGGCATGAAATAACACTGGACGGTTGGACATTCCGTTAAGTATTCAACAAATCAAAACACACAGACATTTATTTTTGATCAACTATTATCTTATATATGATCTGAAGGTGATTTATTAAGAACAAAGTAACTGCGACGTACGCTGGCACCTTGTCATATATACAAAATATATCCACTGAATAATTTATGGTTTTAAATTTACATTCTCACACACACACATATATATATATACAATTGGTCTGAAAAATTGATGAAATTAACAGTTAAGAAAATAAACGGATAGTGAAAAGAGAACAAATAAGAGTAGAAAGAAAACTCGATATGTTTTGGTTTTTATTTCGGTCTTATGGCATATCAAACATTGTAGGTTATGTAATGCCAAATCTATTTTTATATAAATAAACCGTTATCTTTCAAACAATTAATTTAGCATAAGTACACGGTTTAATTGTCAAAAACGTTTCTATTTCAAGTTATTTATTTTAGTCAACAGTTCTAATTCAGACAATTTAGTTTAGTATAAGTAAAGTTTTTGTTTACGCACAGTTAAACGTCAAAACGGATCCATTTCAAACAATTCAGTTTAGTAAACAAAAAAAGTGCTATTTCAGACAATTCTGTTTAACATAAGTATGCAGTTTAAATGTCAAAACAGTTCTATTTCATGCAATTCAGTTTACCATAGGTACACAGTTTAGTTCTATTTGAACCATGGATAGGACCCAATCAGCTGCTTCCAATACAGTTCAGAGTTGACTTAGGAGTGATAGCAATGAAGGGGTACTCAGCATTCCCCAAAGTCCCAGCATTACTAGAACCTCACAATCAGATTGTTTGATGTTATATCCAGGACACTCGTTGGGGTCTTTCCCCTCTAGACAGGTGCAGTCGGTATATTTTACAGTCCCTGACAACTGGGCAAACTAATGATGAGTACAAAAAAAAAATCAGCCTTTTTCTATGATGAAAAATGTGAGAAGGAAAGAAATTTAAGCATAATTTACAAAATTAAGAGAGAGAGAGAGAGAGAGAGAGAAAGAGGTAGAGAGAGAGAGAGAGAGAGAGTGGGAAGTAAGGAAATATGGAAGAACTGAAGAACAATGAAGAAAATGAATGTAGAACAGGTTTGGTATGGGTTTGATTTGGTTTGGTTATATGGTGTGTCAACTACATTAAATTATTTAATGTCAAATCCGGTATATTCATATATATTAGATATATAAGATTTATAAACTGCTGCGTTCTGGTTAGTGAACGCTTGTAATATTAAATAAAATAAAGGACAAACCACGATATGAGAGAAAATAGAGATATATTCTCTGGAAAAAGTAAATACAATAGTCAGACTATTAGTACACAAGAACATAGGATTAGTAAAAACAGGATAAAGATATAGTCCAACGATAGTATTGGCTTCCGTTATTACGGTAGCAAGTAAGGTGATCTAGTGCGATCTCCAGTCTCCAACGCTCTAATAATATTCCTATAAGAAACTGCTCTTCACCTTCTAGTCTGCCCTGGTATTAATAGCTACTGCTATATATGGCAGATGTACTAGTTCATTGTGTGGAGAAAGGTGGGTGATACCCAACATAAACATAAGTGAACAATATTAAATTGTTCCAATATTGTTATGTATGTATAATGTTAGTGATTTGTTTAGACATAGTTAAATAATCAAACATTTATATTTCAAAGAATTCAATTTCACATAAGTTAAATGGTTCCTAGTATTGCTATGTATCACCAACTATTCAATTAACCCTCAGTAATTTGTCATACACAGTTAAATGTTCAAACAATTCTATTTCAAATAATTCCATTCAGCGTAGGTGAAAGTTAAGTTGTTCGAGGTATTGCTTTGTATCACTAACAATTCAATTAACAGCAGTCATTTATTTCATTCAAGTTTTTCGAACCACGTCCTTTATTTAATCCACGAGGGTCGCTAATTCTGATTCCGTCAAACATAACCGGGCATAAGGGCTAAGTATTCCTGTGTTGTTACTCGTCTCCAGTCAGGAATGAACCTGCAACCTCCAGATGACTGTCTCTTAAGAAGTTTAGGGAACCAATGCCTATAATCGTTATTCTATGTGTTCTGCTGCACACACAGTGTAACAGTGATTGAATAAAAGACGTAGTTCGAAGTTCTGAGTAGGCTCCCGATTTCGATAAACACCTGATGAAGACCGGAGGACATATCGGCCGAAACGTTGTAAATATAACAAAAAAGATGAAGACAATAGTCCGAATACCCTGAACAATAAAAATCAAAAAAGCTTCGTCCCAAAAATTCAGAAAACTATAAAGTAGCCATATATTTAAATACATTTAAATGATCAAAGAGTTACTTTTCAAACAATTTATTTAAGAAAAATTCATTTTTGAGTAGATTTTAGATGAGAAGCAGTTCTGTTTGAGTCATTGATAGGACCCTTTCAGTTGCTACCTCTCCGGACAAGAGTGAAGCCGCTGGCAATGGCAATGAAGGGGTACCCCGCATTCACAAAATCTCTTGATCCATCAGATTGTTTAGTGTCATATCCCGGACACACGATGGTGGGGGAAATTCATTCGCAGAAATACAGTCAGTGTATTCTACAGCCTCAGCCGACTGGGCAAGAATGTAGAATAGATGAAAAAGTCTATGAAAACCAAGGATATATATTTTCTGTCGAAAATTATTTACATTACATTTCCTTTATAAAAATGAATTAGTAGTGATTGCAATTGACAATCATTTTCTTCCGTTTATTTTTTAAGGTCGGGGGATTTTTATAGAATAAAAATAATTCCCGTACTTTTCTATTGTAAAAAATATTTTACAGGAGTTTCAATAAAAATTCTAGAAATTTTCTATTTGAGATATAAGAGATAAATCATCATCATCATCATATCGTGCTGGCAGCACGGATATCCCTGACCCTCTCTCGCCACTCCTCCCTATCGTTCATCGCCCTAGGCAGGTCTTCAGGACAACAACCTGTATCCTCACATAGCTGCTGAATGTACGTTCGTGCTGGTCGTCCTGCTTTTGCGCGGCCGTGTGTGGGGATCCATAAGAGTACATCTCTTATGAGTTCATCTCTGCTTCTCCAGCAATGTCCTGCATGTCTGGTTCGTCTAACTTGAATAGTTTTAGTGATAGGGGGCAGGTGGCCGTACAGTTGGTGAAAGAGATAAATAAGTATTAGAATTAAGAAACAGATTCGAAACACTACAAGAAAAGACGGAAAAAAGTACACCAAACGACGAATATGAAAATTTCGTCAATGCACACCTCGAGGCAGCAGCGAAATACATTCCAACAAAACTCAAAACTAAATATAGAGTCCCATGGGAAACATTAGCGGTGAGAGAAAAACGTGCACTAGTGAAAACAGCCTCCAAAAACTATCGAAAAAACCCAACAAACACAAATGCCTTAAAACTAAAAACGGCACAATATCAATTAGCAGGCGTATATATAAAGGAACAGACAGAATACATTCAAAATCAGATAGATAAGATTAGAGACTCGGTGGAAGATAGACAATCTAGGATAGCCTGGCAAACAATAAACGAAGTGAGTAGAAGAAAGAACACAGCCAAAGCAAAACTGAAAGCTGCAAACCAACAAGAAAGAATAAAACTGTGGAAACAGCACTTCGAAAACTTACTAGGAAACCCACCGAAAATAACACATGAACCAATCACCAGAATAATTAGCAAACACTTAGACATTAAACTAGGATCGTTCACACATGAAGAACTCGACTCGGTTCTCAGAAAAATTGAAAATAGGAAAGCTGCAGGGCTGGACAAAATTCCCCCGGAAGTATGGAAGACCAGACAATTCGACGACATACTGCTCCGACACTGCAACGCAGTATACAATCAAAATCCGATAGATAGATGGATGAAAGGATGCATACTCCCCTTCCCTAAAAAGGGGGACCACGGATTAGCCAAAAACTACCGAGGCATAACACTTACATCCATAGCAGCCAAAATCTACAATGCCCTACCACGACCTCACAAATAGTAACCATCCGTAGAATCCTTGAAGGTGTACGGGCAAAAAACCTATAAGCGACATTAATTTTTGTTGACTTTACCAAGGCTTTCGATTCCATTCACAGACGAAAGATGGAACAAATCCTACTAGCGTACGGCATACCTAAAGAAACCGTAGCGGCAATAACGATTCTCTATAGAAACACTAAAGTAAAAGTACGATCACCAGATGGAGACACAGAATACTTCGACATTGTAGCAGGAGTACTACAAGTGGACACGCTGGCCCCGCACCTCTTTATCATTTGTCTAGACTACGTACTTAGAACATCGATTGATAAAATCAAAGAGAATGGCTTCGAACTGACGAAGAAAAGAAGAAGAAGGTACCCCGCAACAACAATTACCGACGCCGAGTACGCCGATGACATAGCGATACTGGCAAATACACCTGACAAAGGCGAAACACTACTGCATTGTTTGGAACGAGCAGCAGCAAACATAGGCCTCTATGTTAATGCACACAAAACGGAATATATGTGCTATAACCAAACGGGGAACATCTCCACTCTAGAAGGAACCCCTCTTAAACTAGTAGACAAATTCACTTAACTAGGAAGCAGCGTCGAATCAACCGAAAAGGACATCGAAACGAGGTTAGCGAAAGCATGGACAGCTATCAATAGGCTATCGATTATTTGGAAATCAGACATAACCGATAGAATGAAACGCAGTTTCTTCCAGGCAGCGGTCACATCGATACTGCTATAAGGCTGCACCACCTGGACGCTAACAAAACGGCTGGAGAAGAAGCTAGACGGCAATTACACAAGAATGCTACGTGCAATCTTAAACAAGTCCTGGCGGCAACACCCCACAAGACACCAACTGTACGGCCACCTACCCCCTATCACGAAAACTATTCAAGTTAGACGAGCCAGACATGCAGGACACTGCTGGAGAAGCAGGGACGAACTCATAAGTGATGTACTCTTATGGACCCCACACATGGCCGAGCAAAAGCAGGACGACCAGCACGAACATACATTCAGCATCTATGTGAGGATACGGGATGTTGTCCTGAATACCTACCTAGGGCGATGAACGATAGGGAGGAGTGGCGAGAGAGGGTCAGGGATATCCGTGCTACCAGTTCGATAAGATGATGATGATGAACAATATTGACAATGCATAAAGAAAGAATTTAAGAGAAAACTGGAACGCAAGAAGTAGGCAAGATAGTCCATAAATTAGAGATAAAGAAAAAAACAAGGGTATTATAAAAGAAGAGGATTTTGATTGAAAGAAAAAAAGAAAGAACTAACAAAGAAAGAAATAAAGAAGAACTAACAAAGAAAGAAAGGAAGAGAGAAAGAAAGAAAGAAGAACTAACAAAGAAAGAAAGAAAAAAGAAAGAAAGAAAGAAAGAAAGAAAGAAGAACTAACAAATAAAGAAAGAAAGAAGAACTAACAAAGAAAGAAAGAAAGAAGAACTAACAAAGAAAGAAAGAAAGAAAGAGAGAAAGAAAGAAAGAAAGAAGAACTAAGAAAGAAAGAAAGAAGAACTAAGAAAGAAAGAAAGAAAGAAAGAAGACCTAACAAAGAAAGAAAGAAAGAAAGAAAGGTGCAAATGAAGAAGAAAAAACATTGGAGAAGAGAAAAAATTGGATGAAACTGGACTCAAAAAATAAATTGAGTTTCAAAAAGATTGCCCTAAGAAAGAAAGAAAGAAAGAACAACGGACAAAGAAAGAAAGAAAGAAAGAAAGAAAGAAAGAAGAACGGACAAAGAAAGAAAGAAAGATGCAAACGAAGCAGAAAGAAAACCTAAAAGAAGAGAAATAATTGGATGAAATTAGAGCCAAAAATACATTGAGTAGCAAGAAGAATGGCCTGAGAAAGAAAGAAAGAAAGAAAGAAAGAAAGAAAGAAAGATAAAATGAAAGAAAGAAGTTAGAAAGTAAGAAGGAAAATTAAGAAAATGTAATAAAAGTTTCAAAGGCAGAAGAGAAATATGGAAGAAATTGAAAGAAGGCCGAAGTAAAATAAATTTAGAAAAAAAATTAAAAAGAATAAAAGAAGAATAAGAGGATTTTGTAGATTCAACGGAAAAGAATATGCGATATGCTGATGAAATACCTCAAACATCTACCGCCGTCATTCCCTTGACTGAGTAAAACAAGGGTTTGGGGGTCAAAGGTTAGCTCTTTGCTGATGCCAGTCAAATCAACAGAGTCTTGTTTGCTTAATAGCCAATCAATAAAAGACATGGGAGAATACAGCATTAAATAAGCAGTGACTCGAAGCGACATGGACAAAAGTGACGGCCAAGATGCAGTGAAGTGATAAGACAAGAACAGATAAACAATATTCAGTACAATTCGCTGGAGTAGCTCCAGGGTTTAACCGTTGAGCTTTTTGGTAACGGTTTAAATCACAGATATCTTTCTTCTTTGTTAAATGGTATATGAGCCTTTGTAGGTTGTTTAATGCCAATGCGCTCCACGTAGAACAGATAAACAATATTAAGTAGAACTCGCTACTTTTTAATTCATATCTGGGGGGGGGAAGAATAAATGGGGTTTATACCTAACCGTATTGATTGACCCCGAAAATAAATGCAATCGCGCAGCTGGAGTTTGAACTCACTTACTGTGATGGCACAGTCCAGAAGAATGGTGCTATGCTGTACTACAGATTCTCACGGACAACATTCTTCCTGCTTGAAATACAGAATTCTCCCTTCTGTTAAATAGGCTCCCTTTCTAAAGCTGAAAACCCAGTTTGCCCAACTATTTACCCATAACTGGAGGAAGATGAGAATGATTCATGCCTTTTTCAAGGACATTAGCCCAAAGCGAACACAAACGTCATTGTATGTTTCTTAAGTTGCTTTCTTTAATGACCCTCGTACATATATATATATATATATATATATATATATATATATATATATATATATAAGTTTCATTCAAAAAATAAGATGAATACCACCTAAGGAGTTGGCAAAAGGAAAGCACTGTATACATCTGCCCTTTTTTTTCCAGAAAATGAATAATGATAGATATTTTCATGTCTTAAAACTCTGTCAGCACAATACTTTTTAGTGATCGCTGTTCACGTATCATTTTCTTTACTGTTGAGTTAGTGTTTTTCCATTTTATTGACTCTCTTTTCGGTTCAGGTCCGAAGTGAAATTTTTTTTCTCAAACCTTTTTCTCTGTACACATTACACATAATTCTGTAAACTTTATGTCTTGCTCTTCTCAGCAACCGAATATTCCATGACAGAGCTATTTTGGGAGCAAAATTTGAAGCATTCTATTCGATATGCAGCCATTTTAAGTAACCTCAAAAGAAGTACATATCCTTGATTTAAATAAATTTCAGTATAAATCAATTCAAAGCAATGCAGACTTTACTTTTATGAAAAATAATTTATTTTCGTTTTTTTCATTTACGTATATAGTGAATGACCTATATATATATATATATATATATATCGGGAGAAAAAGGGACAATAATTCTATATAAGAATATTATCTGTTTCTGTTCTTTTGTTATTATTACGAAATGTACGAAAAAGTGGAGTGAAGGAGAAGGTCGAAGATGGCTGAGCTTGCATGCACACGGAGACAACAGTGTGGTTTATCTGTGAAATAGCTCTGCTTTTCTGCTTCGTTCTCTTTTCGCTAGACAGGAACGGAAATGCTTCTCAAACCGGATGCATCTAGCACAAGACGAGCGCCCAGAACAACCTGACTTACAGTGGCTCTCTTTCCAGTTCCTTCGTTCTCACTTGGGTCGAAAATCTCAAATTGTTATACCATTTCACGGAAGCCCACGTAATCCTCGTGGTCAAACTTTCTTTCGACATGCTATCTTTCTGCTGTGTTTTATTTAGCTTAAGACACAGGTCCATATCCTGTTTACGCCACCCACGTAACTTATGTGGCCTGTCAAAGGCATCTTAATGTCGCTATTTAACACTCCCTCCATATATATATAAATATATATATATTGTATTTTTGACTAAACATTATTAATTTAATTTTCCCTATTTATTGATTATTTTCAAAAGTGGTTTTGAAAAGGATCGAGAATGAATCTTTTTAACTATTTTTTTTAATATTTGAACTTAAAAATTTCTTTGAATATGTGTGTACCTTCCACATGATTCTGAGTCAATAATATAAAGCCAGTCTCGATGCATTTTGCACCACAGTAATTAGAAAAAATAAGAACATACATACGTATCAGATTTAGCTCTCTGCCTACATTTTATTTTTTCCAAAAACTGGAAATGTATGACACATTTGTAATCAGAGGGTGTGGAGGACGCTGAAAGAAATACACTGGTTCTGCTTCGTAAAATATCGAAAGACTTATTTCAGACATACTTCGACTGATTTGGAAACTGCTGGAGTATTTGTGTTTTACATAATGGGAATATTTCGAAAGAAAATGTTTGACGTCTCAGTGATTGTCCATGTTTTGGTTAGTATAGGTTCAGTTTAGATATGGTGAACCCAATACGCTTGGGTAAGTGGCCGTGGGGAAACATGCTAAAGTGCTAGATTACGACATTGTTGTTAGCGAGTTCGAACTCCAGCCACACTAATGTGTTCACTCTCCGACTATTACCATTGGGAAAGATATTAATCCCCCGGTCTCCTGCTATGGGTTGACTAATACTACTACTGTTCTTCCAAAAGGATTGATTTGGTATCAAATAACGCTAGAATGTTGATATGCCATTAAACACAGAAACCCAACTGGTAGGCTGATGTATTTTTTTAACTGTGCTGAAAAAATTTCGTCCCTACTTCCCGTGTCTAATTTCGTCCTAATTACGAATAATTTACTAAGTATAGCTCTACCTGAAGTATAGGGTACCTTGTGAGGAGCACACTCTATGGTCTCCTAATCCATCTTCTTCAACATTTAAATTAGAATTTAAGATGTGATCTCTATTTTAAAGTGCGGATGTGTCACGTGATATCCCGCGGAGACGATAGAGGTAAGATTAATACTATCCTCCCGTTGGAATGAACAGTGGAAACCCGTCAAAAAAGTCACCGTTAAGAGAGAATGTGGGTCACAGAGGGGATATCAACAGGTGTTGATACTTAGTAACCTCAGGTCGCCGGACACCAAGAGGAAGAAGAGAGAAGTCAAATGATTGGCTGGGACCCCAAAACGGAAGTGGGGACTTCCTCCCCTCAGCGGAAGTAAATTATAAGAAAGTTGTTTGGCAGGGTTCGTAGCGGGCAGACGAACCATAGCCAGTATTCCGGGTTGAAGACAAAAGAATATCTGAGACACGAGGGACCCCAGGTTCGTCAAGCCAGTGTAAAAAAATAGAATAAAGTCTATTAGCCCGTGAAAGAAGAAAGATTCTCCAATGGAACCCCGTCGAAAAATAAGATAAGTAACTTTGGGCTATTTCTCCTTTATACCCAAATTTTATATACCACTCTCTCTCTCTCTCTCTCTCTCTCTCTCTCTCTCTCTCTCTCTCTCTCAATTTGAAGAAAAACAAAAGTCAAGAAAAGACATTTATATTCGTGGACTGTCCAATTATTATATGTTTTGACACTTTGAAAGTGTATATAACTGTAGTAAAGGAATCATATATTTTTATGTTACCACGTGGTCTAAGTTTGTTCTTTGCAGTTCTTCTACGAATGTGTTACTTCATGCTTCCTTTTCAGCTTCTATTCGCCTTATGTTATCTTGCTTAGACTAAAACCTATAGGTCCATATTCTTCCATTATCAAGGGGAAGGAAGGGAAGCGGCCTGGTGGGTGTGTGGATAGGGTGAAATTTGGAACCCCTTGCCAGCGGCGGTCAGTCTGGCCCTAAATTAGTCCCTCACATAATATGCCAGTTCTTATATACCTGAGAGAAAAACTCTGAACGAAGACTTATTATATAGGGGATCAAGTGCCAACCTGCCCCGTCTTCACACGTGCAAAAATAAAGTCCTGTTTTGGGATTTTAGTCAATTTGCCGTCACAAATGCAAAAAAAATAACAACTCTGTAAAATATATAAATATGAATCTGTAATAATCAAAATTCCTTGAACTCATGACATAAAATAATCCAGGACAAGTTGCCAAACCATTAAAATCAATCAGAAAATTCAGAACTTTACATTACTGATTTCTCTCCTTAAACTGTTAAAGACTGATTCGATATTTTATTTACTAAGTGTTGCTTAGTTGTGACCTAATACTTGACGTACGAGACATACAGTAAGAAGCGAACAGACAAACAATGGCCGGCTAATTTTGCTTGCAAACCATTACACCCTGTGAGGTGACAAATTCATTAGCAAATACAAAATCTGGATGTAAAGTGAAAATCGAGTTATAAATATAATTTATTATCTTCTTTTATTATAAAGACTGTATGATGAAATAAACTACTAAATTATCTCCTGTAACTTTTTTCTTATTCCTTTCCCGGAAGAACAGTGACCGAGTATTTTAATCAAGATGATGCCATCTCCAGATTAAATAGCAAGCATATGATTTAAGATGATTAGCTTGTTTGCGACGGTAGCAGTATCTCATCTACTGAAAGCGATGTCAACCCATGCATAGGAAAATCATGAATTACTATTGACAGATTATCGGTTTTATGGAAATCGAAATAAAAGTTGAATTCTTTTAAGCTGTATCAATGTCTGTACTCTTCTATGGTTGCACCACTTAGACTCTGACGAAACAGTTGTCGAAAAGAAAATCGATGGGAACTTCTCAAGGATGTTGAATGCTGTTTTAAACTAAATCCTTGATGCAATACCCTACAAAAAGCTGTTGTTGGGCCACTTCCATCCCATCACTCAAAACATCCAAGTAAGACGGGCAAGATATGCTAGGCACTTCTGGCGAAGGCAGGAAGAGATGAAGTTTTCTTTTGAATTCTGAAACAAAGCCACAAAAGTGTTAGCCAACCAGCTAAAATTTACATTCATCAGCTTTGTGCAGACACTGATTGCATCTTAAGGAGTTCGAAAGAGCGATGAACATAGGGACGGTTGACGAAAGAGTCAAAGTGATATGTGCAGTCGG
The DNA here is from genome assembly GCA_963585895.1 of Sepioteuthis lessoniana. Taxonomy (NCBI): domain Eukaryota; kingdom Metazoa; phylum Mollusca; class Cephalopoda; order Myopsida; family Loliginidae; genus Sepioteuthis; species Sepioteuthis lessoniana. Next base: position 96,070 of record CAUZXS010002120.1, read on the forward strand.
AACGCCTCGAGGCTGCTGCTGCTGCTGCACCTGCTGCAGCTGATGATGATGATGATGATGAAGTGGATGACTATTTTATTAAATAAAGACTGAATGATAAAATGAACACCAACAAAATAATCTTCGGTAACTTTTTCTCTCATTTCTCTCCATGGAAGAATGAAGGCTCAAACTTGCCTCCAATTTTTGACGGCTTTGAACTTTGACCGATAACGAAAAGTATAATTCAAACCAAACTATTGAATATTCTTTGGTTTAAATATTCATTTTCTTTTTTTATTCATCTTCTCTTCATGTGTCTCTTTATCTGCAAACGAAACTTCGTTACGACCGACGTAGCAATTCTCATAGTTATTTACTTTATAACCACAAAGATTATAAATTAACCATTATATCTTAATTGGCATCTAGTTTTATTAACGGTGTCTTCGTCAAGGCCTTCCTGGGTAAGATTTACCTCACAACAGCCGACGTTATTAAAGCGTTTAAAAGTTTTCAATGTGTGTCAAATATTACCAAGTAATAAAGATTTACAGTAAATAGTTTAGCGAATTCGCATCATAGTTTTAACTGGTGTTATTGGTGCCATGGACTTTTATTTCATCGTTTTATTCCCAAATGCAAAAAATCCCTACGAATAATTTTGTATTGAAATCAATTAAAATAAAATAAGTAAACTTTTTTATATTCATTCTAATTCAGTTTCTATAGGCATTTTAATTGAGTAAGATCCTTTATTACATAAAAACGTATGTACATTAATCGTGGGCTTGATTAACTTTACCGTAACACAAATAGCCATAAACAAAGAAAATGTGCAGTTTTCCGAGATACACTTAATATGAAAGCAAGTGCAGACGTTTTTATGAACGACTGTGTTAGCTTGTTTACTGCAAATAATATCCGGATATTTGTTTCATAAATTCGTCCGGTGATGATTTGATGAATTTTATCGAATACCTCTTATCTTAAGACAGGTTGTTTTCCCTCGGTTGTTGCTGTTGTCATTCGACAAACATTTACCGTGAAGTTACTGCTAAGAAAAGGCCAGCGGGTGAAGTTCGCTCTCGTAAAAATATAAACGAAACAATTATGCTCTTCCATACGAATGAATTCGCGTCGATCGACTAACGGAGAAACATATAAGGAAATAAATAAATAAGGAGATATCTACAAGGAAATATGCATATATAAGTATTGATTTATACACAGGAGCGGTGGAATCGCTGGCGTTTCTGTGGGCACAGAATACATATATGATAGAACATTCGCAGTCTTATGATCGAGGCTTCGATATCGCTTGAAATATATATAATTGTGTGATCAGCAGATATGACAATAGTCCTTATCGGTATTAAGACAAATCAAATCAAACTATATATATATATATATATATATATTATATATATATATATATATATATATATATATATATATATATGATTGGTAATAAGTTATTCGTATTTTTATAGAGAAATACGATCGTTAGAGAACACATCCGACTATGACTATAGGTCTCATGTATTTTAATTTTTTAAAAGATACAATAGTAATTCATTTATTTTCGGTTTTATCCTACTCTAATGTATTTGTATTTGAAACTCTTTTATAACTGAAAAACAACCGTGTCCTCGTGGTGTAATGGTTAAAGCGATGGCCTGCGGAATCGTAGTACGCGTGTTCGTACTCCAGTCGCGCTATTACGTTCACTTTCGGGCAAATACCTTGGGAAAGGTATGAACCCTCTTATCCTCCCAGCTATGGGTTAAATAGTACCACTACTGTTTCTTCTAGGAGAATGGCTTTGGCATTTAAATAACCTAAAAAGAGTCGATATGCCATTTAAACAAAGAAACCAAAACTTTCGTAACGATATCTTTATTTCAATGTGTGTGTGTGTGGTGAAATAATAGATTTTGGTGAATCTGATAATATGAGAGAATATGTGGAAAGTTGAATAATTCAAATACTTAAAGCCGGTTGAGAAAGCGCGGAATTTCGTTCTTTTATTTTCATTTAAGAAATTTTTCAGGCGAAACCATTTTCGGAGATTTTTCTATATACAAGCAAATGAGGAACATGACAAAATGACGGAGAGGATAAAAGTGTAGCAGGATGAAGGAGGAGGGTCCTGCTACACCATTATATTCTCCGTCATTTTTTTCATGTTCCTCATTTTGCTTATATATATATATATATATATAATATAAACTCCGAAAACGGTTTAGCCTGAAAAAGTTCTTAAATGAAATAAAAGAACTAAATTTCGCGCCTTTTAAACCGGTTTTTAAGTGTTTGATTTATCCAACTACCTCATATTTCTATCATATATATATATATATATATATATATATATATATATATATATATATAATATAAATTAGAAATAGATTCAAAGAAATAGGTAACTGTCAGTTAGTCACCAACCGCAATCATCGAACCAAGTGTTTTCCACGCAGTCGGTATCCTTTTATATACTGTTGTGTAGAGAATGATGGAAGGTTATTTAGTCCGTAAATCATGCTAGGAAGGGCCACTATAATACGTAGTTGTTTATGGAGGTATATCATATTTATTTTTCGAATTCTTAATATATTTACTATCTTATGTTTAATTTTTGTCGATTTTGGGAGAAAAAACCAAAATGGCTTCGAAGAAATAGATCCACGACCTCACAAATATTAACCATCCGCAGAATCCTTGAAGGTGTACGGGCAAAGAACCTACAAGCGACATTAATATTTGTCGACTTTACCAAGGCTTTCGACTCCATTCACAGAGGAAAGATGGAACAAATACTACTAGCGTACGGCATACCTAAAGAAACCGTAGCGGCAATAACGATTCTCTATAGAAACACTAAAGTAAAAGTACGATCACCGGATGGAGACACAGAATACTTTGACATTGTAGCAGGAGTACTACAAGGGGACACGCTGGCCCCGTACCTCTTTATCATTTGTCTAGACTACGTTACTTAGAACATCGATTGACAAAATCAAAGAGAAAGGCTTCGAACTGACGAAGAAAAGAAGTAGAAGATACCCCGCAACAACAATTACCGACGCCGACTACGCCGATGACATAGCGATACTGGGCAAATACACCTGACCAAGCCGAAACTCTTCTGCATAGTTTGGAACGAGCAGCAGAAAGCATAGGCCTCTATGTTAATGCACACAAAACGGAATATATGTGCTATAACCGAACGGGGGACATTTCCACTCTAGAAGGAACCCCTCTTAAACTAGTAGACAAATTCACGTACCTAGGAAGCAGAGTCGAATCAACCGAAAAGGACATCGACACGAGGCTAACGAAAGCATGGACAGCCATCAATAGGCTATCGATTATATGGAAATCAGACCTAACCGATAAAATGAAACGCAGTTTCTTCAGGCAGCGGTCACATCGATACTGCTATATGGATGCACTACATGGACGCTAACAAAACGGCTGGAGAAGAAACTAGATGGCAATTACACAAGAATGCTGCGTGCAATCCTGAACAAGTCCTGGCAGCAACACCCCACAAGACACCAACTGTACGGCCACCTACCCCCTATCACGAAAACTATTCAAGTTAGACGAACCAGACATGCAGGACACTGCTGGAGAAGCAGAGATGAACTCATAAGAGATGTACTCTTATGGATCCCCACACATGGCCGCGCAAAAGCAGGGCGACCAGCTCGAACGTACATTCAGCAGCTATGTGAGGATACAGGATGTTGTCCTGAAGACCTACCTAGGGGCGATGAACGATAGGGAGGAGTGGCGAGAAAGGGGTCAGGGATATCCGTGCTACCAGCGCGATATGATGATGATGATGATGTTTAATTGTGCTTTTTTTAGATCTACATTAATTTCTTCTAATACTTATTTCACCCCGTTCACTTTCTGTTAGGATCATTAGTTTGCATTTAGGCTTATTTCTTAAGATGTATTCATGGCCTTTTAGTGTTATAAATGGTTGTGTTTTTGCTAAGTGGTTTATATTGTTATAGAGGTTGAATTTGGTAATTAAAATATGTTTATACTTGTATGTACCTTTATTTTATACAATGCGAGAGAAATTACTCCAAAGTTTTTAATAGTCAGCTGTGAACTTAAGTAAGATGGAGTGGTAGAGACGTGTTGCTAATATTTTGGAGACGATCTGTAATGATCAGAGCTTGGTTAGTTATATACCATACGTTTGCTTTTTTTTTTTTTTTTCAATGGACTGGTTTTTCTGTAATTGCTGCATTGAACGTTTTTCGTGATAATTTCACGTTTACATCAGAACGAAGCCGTTCTGAATTTAAACCAGACACAGCAAAATTCTAAAAATTTCATCCAGAACATCATCATTCAGCCATAAGAAGAAATGAGCAGAAAAAATTATCTCATAGTAGCAATTACTGAATTGCTAGTCTTAAAAGATGTCCGCAACAGCAAACACACTGTTATACACTTGTCCAAAATATGGAAGATATTTCTATCGTAACACATAAAAAGTTTTCAAACAACCTTCTTCTGTTCACCATCTCTGAATACAAGTTCTTTTAAAGCTTTCTCGGCTAGTTTTCCGAATATTAGGTTTTTTGGCGATAAAAGTAACTGACAGAAGATATTTTAAACCTCTTGTGGAAAAATCTAAGAATGTCTTGCCAATAATAGATAAGTGTTTGAAAATTACACCTGCATGAAAATCCTTCTATCATTGTATTAATATTTTTTAATCAGGTTCTTTGTACATATTTTCGTTTCTAATATTCATTTTGATATTCATTCATGGTTTGCCTAAAGATGTAAAATAAGAAATAAAGTCATTTGCTACATGTAGTAAACTACATGTTAGATCAATTATCAAAAGAATCAATACAGATGGATTTAATAAATTGTCTCTTTGGAAAAGGATTTTGAAATGAGGATTTCATATAGAAAAAAATGTATAGGTACTACAAATCGGATCCAAAATCATTAATCATCATCATCATCATATCGTGCTGGTAGCACGGATATCCCTGACCCTCTCTCGCCACTCCTCCCTATCGTTCATCGCCCTAGGGCAGGTCTTCAGGACAACAACCTGTATCCTCACATAGCTGATGAATGTACGTTCGTGCTGGTCGTCCTGCTTTTGCGCGGCCATGTGTGGGGATCCATAAGAGTACATCTTCTTATGAGTTCATCTCTGCTTCTCCAGCAATGTCCTGCATGTCTGGTTTGCCTAACTTGAATAGTTTTCGTGATAGGGGGTAGGTGGCCGTACAGTTGGTGTCTTGTGGGGTGTTGCTGCCAGGGACTTGTTCAGGATTGCACGCAGATTGAATGTAAACTAAACGATGATGGAATAAAATAAAGAGGAATACCATCAAATGGTTGGTTTTGAGGATCATTGAAAGCTGAAAATCATATATTGTCAATTGTATCAAGGGCAAATGGAATAATTAGCTGGATTGCAAGAAATTTTAGTTCTAAGGCGGAAAGATTTTGATTGGAAAAAATATATGAAACCCTTTATACTACCTTATATAGAATATTATCGTGTGGACTAGACTCCACTATTTAAACATGGAAAGTCGAATAGTAATAGAGAAACTGGAGGCCAGATAAAAATAAGAAAGATTACAGTTATAAGGAGGGATTAGAGAAATTAGTAAGAACTGCTTTACGAGAAAGATGAATAAGACGTAATCTGAAAGAAACTTTCATAATAATTAATAATTTCTAATTATATTGGATAATCTTTCATATATTTCTTCTTGAACTTGAAATTTATTATCGTCAAAACAGAAATAAAAAACTTTAGTCCTACTTACCAATTGGATTTCTCTCTGCTAATAAAGTAACATATTTTCAGAAAAATTGCGTTATCAGATACAAACAGCAATTGTATAGAAAAATTAAGATTAAGCTTGATGATTTCTGAAAAAAATGATAAGAAAAAGATCTGAAGAGAGTATGTTTTAGGAGTTTTCAGATAAAACAACAGATTTTTATCTGTATATAGATGTTGTATAAATATTGTATAAATATTGTAAACGTTTTGTGCTAAGATGTTTTAATTATATTTTCTCAATATACTTAACAGAGTCATGAATATTAATCACAAAAATTCAAACACAATGCAGATAACATTATATATATATATATATATATATATATATATATATATATATATATATATATATATATATATAGTGTTCATTTCAAGTTATGTCAGAATAATGATGCCCTGGATAAAATTTTGTCGTGAAAATCCGGTTTTGTAAGAATTGAATATATTAATTATCATAGATTGAACACATGTGGATATTCATAAGAATCCTCTTCCATATTCTCAAATAGAATCCTTCCCAACTTATCGTCTTTCTATATATATATATATATATATATATATATATATACGTATGCATGTGTGTGGCAAACAACCAGAAGCTCTATTTAGACCGGATCATTCCGCGTTAATCTACGAGAAGTAGTTCCTTATGTTTTACTTGACAAATTATTTGGGTGTACAGTAGGTCTGAAAAACCACATGAGAGTGTTTGACGTTAATGTTAACGCTCAAGACAGTTTTATTTTTCTTGTCACTAAGGTAACAGGAGCCTAAAGGAAGAAATGTGTTTGAATAGCCCCATGCACTTTCACGCTTTCGATTTTGGCAGAATCGAGGAGATAGCGTTCTTCAGTTAAAAAAAAGGAAAAAAATTGGCAGCTACAACCATAGTTTGTTTATTAGTGTATCTGTGTGTGTGTGTGTATATGCATATATATACGAAGGTAGACTGAAAAGTGCATAGGCTGAAAAGATCTTCTGATTATATTATTTCTGCTGATGTGGACATTTTTTATAATGAGATCCAAGCACTGCAAGACCGATAGGAGATGTGTGCAAAAAAAATTCATTGTATCTTAATCAATGTGAGTGTTTTGGTCTAATAATTAACTTTTCAGCTGACTCTTTTATATATATATATATATATATATATATAGATAGATAGATAGATAGATAGATTTGCGTACATATATTATAAGGCACATAAAAAGAGACACAATACACAAACTAAATTTATACCTCTATGAACAATCTATGACAGAAATAGATACAATATTTATAGTTGAATTCAAATTTCGGTATTTCTATCATTCGACAGACATATCAGCTTTGAAAATTTATAAATCTAATCATACTTTCCTTGATGTTACCACAATGTAATGACTCTTTAGATTATTTACCCTTTCTTGTAACAAGTTGTAGGGTATAGTAAAACATAATTCTGTAAACAAAATTAAGAAGTAGGCTTCTCATTCTTTTCAACATTTCTCCGTTCACCTCCGTTCACCTCAAATAAAACATAGGTCTGCTTAAAGAAGCATTTAATCCCAATACGCACACAAAAGCATGTGGACATACACACAGACATACACGCACAAAAATGCACACACACTCATACATATATATATACAAATATATTTATATATGTATGTGTGTGTGTGTGTGTGCGTCTCTCTCTCTCTCTATATATATATATATGTATATATATTAGCACTCACACAAACACAAAAAGAGTCATGCATATACTTATGCATATGTATATATTTACACAAACGTACACAAGTCCACACCCTCTCGTATATATATATATATATATATATATATATATATATATATATATAATGATGTGTGTATGTGTGTGTGTGTGTGTGTGTGTGTGTGTATACGTAGGGTCAACAATGAAATCGTATAGTATTATATTCGATGCTAATTTACTAGGGAAACCTTACAATGTGATTCTAAAAGCCGTTCTCATCATTGTTATATATATATATATATATATATATATATATATATATATATATATATAAGCCAAAAAGGAAAATAAACATCTAAAAAGTGCGTCAACAACAAATTTTCCAGCGTTCATAATCGTTATGTTGTGTAACTTTAATATTTAGCTTTTGCATAAATACTTCAACAAGCCCCGCCTCTCTCTCTCTCTCTCTCTCTCTCTCTCTCTCTCTCTCTCTCTCTCTCTCTCTCTCTCTCTCTGAATATTAGCAATATGCCTTCAATTTATAATAAAATGTCTTTACCAGGCTCACTGAAGCTAAGTACTGTATGGACAAGCATTCTCGGACAATTAGAGTGGAGTTTTGGAACGAGGCGCCGCAGGCATTGGCCTCCATGTCAATGCATACAAAACTGAATATATGTGCTATAACCAAACAGGCGACATTTCCTCAATAGACGGAACCTCTCTGAAACTAGTAGACAAATTCACCTACCTAGGAAGCAGTGTCTCATCAACCGAAAAAGACATCGACACACGTTTAACGAAGGCATGGAAAACTAGCGATAGGCTATTGATCATATGGAAATCAGACCTGACCGATAAAATGAAACGTAGTTTCTTCCAGGCAGCGGTCGTGTCGATACTGCTCTATGGATGCACTACTTGGACGCTAACAAAACGGCTGGAGAAGAAACTAGACGGTAGTTACACAAGACTGTTGCGAGCAATATATAACACCTCCTGGCGGAAACACCCCACAAGGCACCAACTATACGGCCAACTGCCTCCCATCCCGAAAACGATCCAAGTTAGACGAACCAGACATGCTGGACACTGCTGGAGAAGCAGGGACGAGCTCATACTTGATGTATTCCTATGGACCCCCACATATGGCCGAGCAAAAGCAGGACGACCAGCAGCTATGTGAGGATACGGGATGTATTCCTGAAGACCTGCCTGAGAGGATGAACCATAGCGAGAAGTAGCGAGGGAGGGTTAGGGATATCCGTGCTAGCGGCACAACATGATGATAATGATGATGATTTGTTGGAAAAATTATATGCAAAGTCTATTGTCTGTAGTTTGATGCTGGTGCAAAATGATCTATATATATAGGGTTGGTGTCTTTGTTTAATGGTATATCATCCTTCGCGGATGTTTTAATGGCAATGCCATCCTTCTAGACGAACAGCAGTGATGCTACTTAACCCATAACTTCGAGGATAAGGGAGTTCATACCTTTCCCAACGGTATTTGTCCAAAAGAGAACATAATAGTGTGTCTGGAGTTTGAACTCGCTAACAACGATTCCGCAGTCAAGTACATTAACCATTACACCACGAGCACACCCTCCTATATATACATATTTAAACTGCATGCAAATAATGAACCAAAGTGTTCAGACAAATAGGATTATTTCTTGTTTATATTTTGATTTGATCATCGTTAGGAAAAAAAATTCTTTCAACAGTTAAAAAATTGAGATGCTATAAAAGAAACGACGAAAAATTGATTAGTCTCGTTTAATGAATATTATTTTCTGTTATTCAAAATATTTAATTGCCCTTTATATATCTTCTGTCAAGACACTTTATAATGAGCTTACTTTTCCGAAGATATATGTTAATCTTAAGTGGGATGTAATTAGAATTAGAGGATATTGCTTACTTTGTTTATTTAGGTGTTTATGTGTCACTTTAAATCTGTTGATCCTATTTCAAATCAGCACCTTGTGGTAATTTACTAAGCTTTTTGCTTAGATGTAGCACAAGGCCGCATGAATTGGGCACCTAATGAGAATCGAACTCACTCGTGTAGGTTTGCTAGTCTACCTTGCTAACCATTACACCACCCAAGGTGCCCCCAAATCGGCACCTTGTGATTCATTCAGATTGATGTTAAGCATTTAGGGAAAAGTGTTTGAGGATAATTTATCCGTTTATCGTCTTGTGTTTCAATCATCATAGAACGATTATTTTATGCTTTTTTTTTTCAATTCTTTCTACACCGGTGAACACTGTATTTCTGACTGAATGGTGACCTTTTGGTATTCGACGAGTATTGGTGTGTTGAACTTCTTAGATTTGATTCTGTGTCTACAGTTATTTAATCTAAAGTAAAATGGCCATTCTGTCTTTCCAATATATTGTTTTAAGCAGCCTATACAGTCCAGAAGAAAAATTATATATATATATATATATATATATATATATATATATATATATATATATATATATATATATATATATTACATGAAACTCCAATCATCATTTTAAGGCCAATTCTCAACATTATATCCCCTATTCTGAGTAAATACTTAATTTCGAAGCATAAACAACAATAAGTTAAAAGAAAAAAAAAATCAACTCAAAACTTAACTGAAACAAGATATTAATAAAGCAGCACGTTTCTCTCCTTACTATAACAAGTAGGCTTGTTTTTTTTACTAAATTAAATTTCATTTCGGATAAAAATATGTTTATAAAAACACACGTTAATTCATCTTTACATATTGCCTTTCTTATATATATATATATATATATATATATATATATATGTATATATATATATATAGAGAGAGAGAGAGAAAGAGAAAGCAAGAGACAAAGAGGGAAGGAGATACCTCAGAGATATTAGTTTAATGTGCTTTAATAATTTGATACCACTTTAGTTTTAAACATGGTTTCCTCAGTTGACCAGATTTAAAGACCATATTTCGAAAAAATAAAAACGAGAAAAGATGAGATTGATTGATTTGAATGGCACGTCAACCTCTCTGGTATTATCTTATGCCGACAGATTAATAATTTCTAAACATAACTATTTTACCTATACATATGACTCAAACACGTAATGCCCACTTCCGGTCAGAGTAATCCTGGGAATAATGATAATAAAAGAGTATTCCACAAAACTTTCATCTTCAGAACTTGATTCTTGGTTTGTTGCGTTTTATAGCATATGAACCTTTGTAAGTTATTTAAAGCCAAATACTTTTTATACATATATATTAGACATATCTAATTTGTTGACGATTAGATTGTAAGTTTGATTAAAACCAATTTTGTAAAATAAATACAAAACATCTTCTGGACATAACGCCCCCGGAAGTGCCCGTGGTGTAATGGTTATCGTCGTAGGAAATGAACACGGCGACACGAGTTCAAATCCTGGACGAGACTGATTGCATTTCGAATAGCACTAATACCCTTGGGAAAGGTATGAATCCAATTATTCTCACTCCAGCTATGGGTAAAATAGTAGGGCAGACTAGGTTCTTCAGCCGTGGCGAGGAGAAGGAAAACTCTGTATAGGAGAAGGAAAACTCTGTATAGGAGAAGGAAAACTCTGGATTCAAACCTGTTAAACTCCGCATAAAAATTGACCTTTTGTCATACCCTGCCCGAGTGGAGGGGTTGGGTAATTATGATAGGAATGAACAGTTTGTTTGCAACATATTTTAAACGTGAAAGAGCTGATTTATTTGCACACAGTTTAATGATTTCCAGGTTTTACTATTCAACATTAACAGTCTGATTTTCACATAGTCAAATCGTATCGAGCAGAGTATATAATTAAAAAAGTTCCATTTGATCCATGGATGGTTCGCTAACAGATACTACCACTCCCGGTCAGTGAACTTGAAATTAATGGCAATAAAGGTGTATTCCATTAAACAAAGCTCTAGGATTTCGCCATCTGATCGTTTAGTGTCATTGGGGGTTACCATCTGTAGAAAAGCAGTCGGCATATTCTACAGTCACAGTCAACACGGTTATTCAGAATAAGAGCCTCAACATCAGATGACACCTTTTTATGGGGCGGGTCTCATCCCTTCTTTAGAGGATAAAATAAGTTTATTCAAAGTCTCGCTAACAGAACTATACATTAATAAAATGCGTCTGATAATATTTGTCTGATAAAAGAATCATGTAAATATCTTGTAATATATAATTAATAGACATTTTTAAAAGAATTGCACTCCTGAATAATTTTCAAATTTTATTTTCAGTTTGCAATAACGTGTGTGAAAATTTCTGGCATTCTTCGATATGATTCCAAAAATGAGAAATTCACAAATGGTCGATGTGATATGGAAATAGAAATTTTTGCTTTGAGATTTAATTGAATAAAATTTATGTTTCACTTGCTTTTTGTAATCTTTGTTTTCTTTCTTCACTTGGTGTCTTTAGAGTGGGTAGAATTTTTATTTTATCGATTTCTCTTTCTTTGTTCTGATAATAACTTTCCTTTTATTTTTTCTTGTATTGCCTATCTCAATTTCTGCATCAATTGTTACCTCTTAATTCATAGATCGAGATATAGATAGGTTTGTTTTCAGTTTCTTTGTTTTATGGCATATCAATATTTGTGGGTTATTGAAAGCCAAAACCATTCTTGTAGAAGAACAGTAGTGATAGTATTTGACCCAGAGCTAAGGAAAAGAGCAGGTTCAACTGTTTCTCAAAGGTAATAATCTGAAAGTGGCTGAAATAGCATGACAGGAGTTCAAACTCGCTTACTACGATCTCGAACTCTACCGTGTTACCTAGTAAGCCTCACTCCAGATACAAATAGATCGAATCAATTGTATTGAATTGAGGGAATATCAATCATGCTAATGTAAAAAATGGATAGACATCAATCAAATATAGTTGTGCAAATGAAAAAACAAAGGGTAGCATGATATAACAGCATAGATAAGTAAGTCCTTCTGGGAATAAACCAAAACTATATAAGCCTACCCAACCCCGACATGCATCACATAAAAAGACATTAACCATGTCCCATAAAAATTAGGTCTGATGAACGCATAGGCGAAAAACTGGCAGTTGCTAAGCACGGTCAACTGTAAATCTACGGTCAGGTTTGACTTCTTTATTTAATGGCATATCAATATTTGTGGCTTATTTAATATTAAAGAAAGTCCTTGTTGAAGACCATGGCAAGGGATTATGGGATTCATTTCCCAAGGGTATTGAACGTAATGGCGTTATTCTCTTTTGGAATTTATGTTAATCAAGAGTAGAATATTATTGAAATTAAACATTTTTCCCTGATTTTTTTCAATTTTCGTATCTATCCGTCCCGCCATTATTATGCACTTAAGGCATGACACCACCGGGACTCACCCAACCTCTACGATATCCTAACATATATATATATATATATATATATATATATATATATATATATATATATATATATATATATATTATACGGTCCAGGTAAAAAGAAGTTGGGAGTAATTCCATCAGGACAAAAACCATTCAACAGTGAACATTTAAATTTTCCTGGTAAAGAGCTCAATGTAACTGACATTACAGAGGAATCATTTCTTTAAGAGAAAACAAAAACCGGTCACATTAGGATTATAAATTTATTTCCATCCTGTAATTTTTTTTTTATATAAATCAAAAACACCGAAAACAACAAAACTACTTCAGATGGATAAAATAATTCAGAATAGACACAGGAAAGAAGTGTGGGAGGGGGTAGAAGAGAGGTGCAGAGTTTTCTCCTCATTTAGCCCACTTCCATTTTTTTGTTTTTATTACCGGTTGGAATTATAGTAAATTAATTTTTTTTTTATTTTCTAAATTCTAAATACATTTCAACTTAAAACGACATTTATTTTTCAACATAGTCCCTCTTGCCGTCCACATAAATCTGGCTCTAACGTTCCAATGCTTGGATCCCATTGATAAAAAGTCATCAATAGCAAGTATGATGTTATAATTTGAACCTTTCAGCCCATACGTATATATATATATATATATATATATATATATATATATATATATATATATATATATATGATTGTGTGTGTGTGTGTATGTGTGTGTGTGTGTGTGTGTGTGTGTGTGTGTGTGTGTGTGTGTGTGTGTGTGTGTATTTGTGTTTGCTTATATGTGCACATTAATTGGCTCATTGGCCTAGTGGGTAGAGTGTTCGTCAATGGCCCGGGAGACCTGGGTTCATTCCCAGGTCGCTTCATATCAAAGACTGTAAAAACGCTACTTGATGTCTCTTTGCTTAACACTCAGCAATATAATGTACGCACCAAGGGTAAAATGGAGCAATCCAGGGAAATAAGTAACGCCCTCTCCTACACTTGGTGTAGTAGCTATTGAAAAGGGATCCTTATGGTTGCCCTTGACTACGGTCGTCAACTTTACTTACTTATATATGTACATTAATATATACATATTGTTTTTATATATTCATTTATTATATGCCAACTATTTGATAATTTTTAGTCTATGCCAGTACTTATATATATATATATATATATATATATAAGCCTTTTAATATATTTAGTATATATATATATATATATATATATATATATATATAGTAAGCGGAGCTGTTGGCCCAGCGGTTAGAGTGTTCGCCAATGGCCCGGGAGACCTGGGTTCAATCCCAGGTCGAGTCATACCAAAGACTTTAAAAATGGAACTTGATACCACCTTGATTAACACTCAGCATTATAAGGTACGGTTCAAGGGTAAAGTGGAGCAATCCAGGGAATTGAGTAGCGCCCCCCTACACCTTGGTGTAGTAGCTATCGAAAAGGGAGCCTTCGGGTCACCCTCGACTATGGTCGCTAACTTTACTAACTTATATATATATATATATATATATATATATATATATATATATATATATATATATATACAAGCCTTTTAATATATTAATCTATTATATATATTGTTAGTCTATGCCAGTACATATATATATATATATATATATATATATATATACAAGCCTTTTAATATATTTAGTATACATATATATATATATATATATATATATATATAAATATATATACAAGCTTTTTAATTTATCCATTTATTATATGCCAACTATTTAATACTTTTTAGTCTATGCCAGTACGTATATATATATATATATATATATATATATATATATATATATATATATATATATATATATATATATATATATATATGTACAAGCCTTTTAATATATTTGATATATTTAGTATATTAATATATTAATTTATTATATTTATTGTTAGTCTATGCCAGTACATATATATATATATATATACAAGCCTTTTAATATATTTAGTATATATATATATATATATATATATATATATATATATATATATATATATATATATACAAGCTGTTTAATTTATCCATTTATTATATGCCAACTATTTGATACTTTTTAGTCTATGCCAGTACGTATATATATATATATATATATATATATATATATATATATATATATATATATATATATATGTACAAGCCTTTTAATATATTTGATATATTTAGTATATTAATATATTAATTTATTATATTTATTGTTAGTCTATGCCAGTACATATATATATATATATATATACAAGCCTTTTAATATATTTAGTATATATATATATATATATATACAAGCTGTTTAATTTATCCATTTATTATATGCCAACAATTTGATAATTTTTAGTCTATGCCAGTACGTATATATATATATATATATATATATATATATATATATATATATATATATATATATATATGTACAAGCCTTTTAATATATTTGATATATTTAGTATATTAATATATTAATTTATTATACTTATTGTTAGTCTATGCCAGTACATATATATATATATATATATATATATACAAGCCTTTTAATATATTTAGTATATATATATATATATATATATATACAAGCTGTTTAATTTATCCATTTATTATATGCCAACAATTTGATACTTTTTAGTCTATGCCAGTACGTATATATATATATATATATATATATATATATATATATATATATATATATGTACAAGCCTTTTAATATATTTGATATATTTAGTATATTAATATATTAATTTATTATATTTATTGTTAGTCTATGCCAGTACATATATATATATATATATATATACAAGCCTTTTAATATATTTAGTATATATATATATATATATATATACAAGCTGTTTAATTTATCCATTTATTATATGCCAACTATTTGATACTTTTTAGTCTATGCCTGTACGTATATATATATATATATATATATATATATATATATATATATATATATATATATATATATACAAACCTTGAGAAACTAAAACTTCAGTGAGGATATGTGTTTCGACCTCTGCATGCCCATATCACCAAGCTTACATACTCATATGCATATAAACTCGTGTCTATGTGCCTACTTGTGCCTCCGTAAAAACAGTCATATATTCAGTACATTTCTTTATTACTTATGTCGCAAATATAGGGCAGTTAATTGAACCTGTAATCTTTGTATGGAGGAAAAATTAGTAATAGCAGATTGTAAAAGCAAGAATATGCTTAACAAAAGCTCGGAGGTGTTAAATGGTTGTAAACACAAAAGGGCGTGGTTACTATATAATTAGGAATCGGTTATAGGGTTTGGTTTTTTTTTGGTTTTTTTAATATGCAAATTCTAGGATAGGTGGAGGTTTTTGGTGAATAAAGGCAAAGCAATTTCTCCTTAGAATAGTCGAGGTTAAACTTCCTGATGATCCGTTAAGGTGAAACTTTAGTAGAAGATTTTCGACTAGCGATTTAAGTTAATTCTATAATTGGCTCCATTGTTTTATGTTGAGCACTTTAGTAATTGTAGCATTGCAGAATTCGCGGAGGGTTTTTTGGTTTTCTTTTGGCCACTGACTAAGTACCCCTTGATTTTTTTCAAGGAGTCGGACGAGGTGGTCTTTTCTTTCTTTTTTACCCAAAAAACTTGTTTCTTTTTTCCTCTGGACCGTGATTCGAGATATTTTAGCTCTTGTTACGGACCAGGGGTTTTTTGGTTTTTTTCTGGTACCGTGAATCCTGGTAGATAGTAGATTAGTAAATATATATATATATATATATATATATATATATATATATATATATATATATTAAATGGTAACATGTATATATACATTATATATATATATATGTATATGTTGAATTACATGTCAATATATATATTTTTGTGTGTGTGTGTGTGTGTGTGTGTGTGTGTGTGTGTGTGTGTGTGTGTGTGTGTGTGTGTGTGTGTGTTAGCTCTATCTGATATTGATCATGCTGTAATATTCAATCCTCCATTAACTTATTAATTGAGCAAGTAATACAATAGTAAAAACTGGAAAAAAACGACATTTGACAACAATAGATTTATATCAGCTGACCACCCTGTAAGAGAAAACAACCTCTTCAGATAGACATCACACAATGGCGAGAAAACTCCTTTTAAATCATAGAAATATTTTTTGAATGGATTCTTACTCGTTTAAAAAAATGGTAAATTAAAGGACAAAAAGTATGGACGAGAAGTTGGTTTCAAAATGTTATATCATCGTCTGGTG